>SKCR01006306.1:0-25189 GCA_019454045.1 Zanthoxylum bungeanum
ACGGAATTGAAATTAGATTTTAATTCGGGCGAACGAATTAATTTAGAATTAATTCATTAGCGACGTGAATAGTGATTTCGCTAGGCGTAATCATTTAATTACGACGCGACGGAAAATTCATTAATTTGGAATTAGCGAACCCGAGCCCGGGATTATTTGCGAGCGCATTCGCATTTCGAATTCGAGTGCGGCACGCAAGTCAAATCGTGCGTCAAATCGCTAGTCACATCAAGCGTCAAATCGCTAGTCACTTTGAGTGATGTGACATGTTGTCACTTGATTTGAGTGATTGATGTGGTTGTTGAAAATGCATTAATGGGCTTTTGCTTTTTGACTTTTTGTAAATGAAAAATGCTTTTATTTATTTGTTTTTTGTTTTTGGAAAATGAAATAAATATATAAAGCATTTTTTCTTTATTTTCTCTCTCTCTCAATCGGTTTCTATGAAACCCTTTTTCCCTCCTTTTTCTCTCTTCTCCCTCTCACGCTTCAAGCCGATTTCTTCTCCAAAAATTCTGGTTTGACCGAATCAGTGAGAAGCAAAGAAGAAGGAGTAGTGCTAGCACACACTCATGGAGGAATACAAAGGTGATAGGGAAGTGAGTTTGTGAGCATGGAATCTCAAAGCTTGGAGCTTCAATGGAGACCACCATGGGCGATTTTTGAAGACATTTTCACAGCCCCACCGTGCAGTTCAGTAGCTCCAAAAATGGCCAAAACCGAGCTTGATGGAGGTAGAAAAAGACTTGTGTTCTTTGCATCTCAAACCAATCATTGTGAGTATATGTTTCCGCCATTATTCCTTGATGTATTCATGCGAATTTTATGCTTGTTTTGGATGATTCTTGGGACCTAATTAGGAACTCAACAATGG
Source organism: Zanthoxylum bungeanum (assembly GCA_019454045.1). Lineage (NCBI taxonomy): Eukaryota > Viridiplantae > Streptophyta > Magnoliopsida > Sapindales > Rutaceae > Zanthoxylum > Zanthoxylum bungeanum. The sequence continues at coordinate 875 of SKCR01006306.1, forward strand.
TATCAGAGCCTTGAACAAGCATGAAAAAGTTAGGGTTAAAATTGGGTAAAACGAATTTGGGCATGTTTGATGAAATTGTTTGTTATAGTATGCTTAAATGAGTTGGAATTATGATTGATTATATCAATTTGAAGAAATTGTGTTTGGAACAAATTTCCCCAATTTTTTGTGTAGGCCAAAGTTGACAAAATTGGGTAAACTCAATTTGAGCATCAATTGATTAAATTGTTTAGTATAGTATGCTTGAATGAGGTTGAATTGATGTTGTGCATGATCAATTTCATGAAATTTGGTTGGATCCATTTTTCCCCAAATTTTGGGCATGACAAATTTGGGTAAACTTGATTTTGAGCATGTTTGATGAAATTGGATGATTTAGAATGCTTAAAGTATGTTTAATTGAGGATTGATTGGATCAATTTGTTGAAAATGAGTTTGGAACAATTTTCCCCAAATTGCTTATGTTGGCCGAAAATTGAGACCCTAATATCTTGGTGAATTTTTGTTTGTTTGATCATTGGATGACTTGAAACAAGTGGGTAATGTTGAATTGAAATTTGATTGGATTGAATTTTGATTTGGAACAATTTTCCCCAAATTAAAGTAGGCTTGGCCGAATTCAATTGGATATGAAATTCATTGTGTTTTTTGTATTTTGATTCATTAGATGAGTTTAATTGATTTGGGAAATGATGATTGTGGATTCAATTGGATTGAAACCGAATCGGATTGAAAAACCCCTAATTACCGAGAACAAAAGCATGTAAAATGGGTTTGATTTTAATAAATTGTGTTGGACATTATTTGATGTAGAAATGCATGATAAAGTATGCTAATTGATATTTTAGAAATATTAATTGGGTGGTCAATTGTGCATTACACTTAGGTTAATTAATTATGGAATTTGGAATTTTATAAGTTAATTAATTTGGGCTTATTTTGGAAATTGGGCCTTATAGGTTGTAATTGGGCTTTTGGGCTTGGTTGTACCAAGTTAGGTTTAGGCCAATTTGGTTGGATCCAATTGGGCCCAAAACCGCATCCGTAAAGTCCAATTATGACTTAATGGACCCTAATTATTTAATTGGGCCTAATGGGCCAAAATTAATTTAAAGGCTTATGGGGTAACTCCCGGATTGGATTTTGGTTATCAGTTTGACCCGAGTTGACCAAAAGTCCACGCCTTAAGAAATTAATTAAAAGCCCATTGGACTTTAATTAAATAAACATTAGATGTTAATTGGGCTTTGAGACCCATTTGCGATTAAATTTGGAATTTAAGTCGTAAAGGTTCATTAAATAAAGTGTAATATTCAATTTGGAATTGAATAGTGAATTAGTATTGAATACATGTTAAATTGGATTTAATGTTGTAGTTTAATTTAATTCGAGAGTTCGTACTTTGAGTACTTATTCGCAAAACGAGTTTGACTCGAGCAAAAATCAAATCGTTGTTTGAACATTGGATGATCACTAATTATCAGATTAATTAATTGGATTAGATTGATTGATAACATGCTTGTATGAATACATGGTTGCGATGCATGAATAATGTATATCGGATGGATATTAGTCGGGTGGGGCAATTTTAGAAATTGTTGTAATAAATTTGATTTATTAAATTGGACCTGCGTGTCCAGCCTTATCACCTCTATACTCCTTGTATTCTCTTCTCACCTATTCCCCTCAATGTAAATGAGGTTTCTTCAGAAGTGTAGTGTAACGGGTATAAGTAAATACATGTGCTAGCTTTGGAGAGAGAAAATGAGAGATTTGATCTAGGATCAATGTAAAGTATCCATCCGCATATCATTATTATTTTATTTTCATACTCGCTTTATTATGTGTTTAGAATGCATGTTTAAGGGTGTATGATGATGAGACCTTAACAAAGATAATTAAATTGGTAGCCAATTTGCACGCGAAAAACCCTCATCAAATATCATGCGTTTTTCCTTCCATTGAGTGATTCTTACTCAAGATCCAAGATTGGCATGGGTTGTTGGCCAAAGTCAAGCCCTTGTCCGTCAAAGATGTGTTTGAATCACGAGGCTTTGTTCCATATTGGTGTCATGTCCAAGTTGTGGTTTGTTGGCCAAAGTCAAGACCACTTCTTGTCCATCGACATTGATTACGAAGCTTCCATGGTCAATGGGTCCACGCTTGACTGGGATCACTACGTTTGTTGTGCCAAAGCCAAGGCCTAGTTGATTCAGAGGAAAAAGGTTAGGTAATACATTGGATGTATTGGCATATATAAGATATATGTTTAGGATTTGGATATCCGCCTACTGGATCTAGGAATTGGATGAGATCCAATTGATCTTCGAGATCTACCTAGTTAATTATCATACAATTTGTTGGCCAAAGTCAAGATTGTGTGATATTTAACGGGATCCTAGCCCACTAGGAAACACGGTTTCCCGAGTACTCAACAGAGGGTTAGAGGCTCGCCGAAAAATAGTGGGAGGCAAGAATTGAATTTGCAATACTCGTTCAATTACTCGCCATACGCGCTCATTCAAATTATTTCGTCGATAGATTAAATGTTAGTTGGACTAATATTTAAATTGTTGTTTTAATAAACAGTTGGACTGTATTATATTTGATTATATATAATTGGATTATATTAATCAATATATTTGAATTAATTAATTTCTGTTTACAGTTGATTTTATAGTTGGACTATAGTAATCAATGTAATTGAGGTTAATTAATTTAAATTATATTTGATTATATAGTTGGACTATTATAATCATTATAATAAATAGTACCACAAATCGTTGATTAAATAGTTGGACTATTAGAATCAAGATATAATTGAAAGATTGACATTCAAAACATAATCCTGGGGAAAATGTGTTTAAATGGTTTAATTTTCAAATTGGGAATAAAGTTTCAGGATGGTCCTGGAAATTAATAGGTTATTTTATTTGATAAAATAATATATTAAGCTTGTAGCGCAAGGCGCACCTTAATTCGATATTCCAGAAACACGAGGCTTGGCCAAAGGCTTCTGGAGTGTTGAAACAGGCAAAGGCAAAATCATTATAATCTTCTGGGAAGATAAAGGACATATCCTAAGAAGGAATAGAAGACGAGCAAGGCTCTGACTTCAAATATGATTGTCATAATTATGTTCACAGCTAGTATTAAAATTGGATTTTAGATACTTAGTGTGGTACATAATATATATATATTGATGTTCAGAATCTGTTTTGAACAGAATACTGACTTCAATAGAGATTTATCTGCGAATTGGAAACATGACGAAAGTCGCTGTTTTAACTGTAGATACCTGAATTTAGGAACTACCTTCGGGTTAGTACGTAAATTAGGAAACTGTTATAATATATCTAGTTTGACTAGAAATATTATCTCTATATCGCGTATAACCCCCCAATTTTGTTTTTGTATTATATTTTGTTTAGCATGTTTTGAGGAAAGATTTATAAAAGAGATGTTTTCAAATCATAGTTTTATATTTTCGAGGCATGGGGGAAAACCCCACCTCAATATGCAACTTGATATAGACACGGAATTGACGGATGACATGTGCACATATGGAGGACTAGGGGACGGCGATACGTAACGCCCCCATATCCTAGTTCAGGACTAGGGATGACAAATGCCCCCAGATCCTAGTTCAGGACTAGGGATGACAAATGCCCATAGATCCTAGTTTCAGAGCTTGGAGGGTAGCATAGATCCGCACCCCCAGTTCTAGTTCAGTGGTTTGGGGAACGGCGATACGTAACTCCCCAAGACCACCAGTTTCAAGGACAGAAGTGGCATGCTTTGGGGGACGGCGATACGTAACGCCCCAAAGTCATGGATTTGCACTCCTGGCTCTAGTTAGGCGTATGGGGGGACGGCGATACATAACGCCCCCATGCGTCAAGTTTTTCAGCAGATATACAGAGCTCAGTTTTCAGAAGTAGTTTCAGACTCAACTTTCAGAATAGTTTTCAGATACAGTTTTCAGAAAAGTTTCAGAAAAGCTTTTCTAAAAATAAGATTTTTAGAAAAAATCAGTTTATAAGAGATTTCCAGAAAAGCAGATTTTAGAAAAGTTATTCAGAAAGAAAGAGTTGGTTTCAGTTCTTAAAAGAGACTTTGAGGAAATATAAGTTTTACAAAAGAGATTTCAAACAATATTTTCAGAAAAGAGTTTAGAGTTTTCAGACCGGAAAAAGGGTTTTTCATATTAAGTTATTTATGAACTTTGATTTTAAACCAAACAGTTTCACAACAGTATTTCAGTTTTCATCTTTTAACTCATCCACTCACTTAGATCTTTCAAATGATCTAACCCCAGTGTTTTATTTTGCAGCATCATGGAGGACGGGCTGAAGAGGATGGATAGTGATGGTAGTCACTAGAGGGTCTGAGTCCACCAGAGTGTGTATAGAGTTTCAGCATTGTCAATGTCAAAGTAAAAGTTGTATTGTCATGCATTATATTAAATAAGTTATTGAAATGTGCTAATGTGTTTATTATCAGAGCTATGATGTCTAGTATTAGTGAGTACACTATATGAGTATTTGAGATTTATTTTATGTTGTTGAGTCAGGGCAATAGTCTTTATGTATGAGAAAGTCATTTGAGGTTAAATCAGTAAAGATGTTACAGACAGATAGTCAGAGGCTCAGGGGGATAGTACGGCCTATTCCCTGCCGATAGAATTTCCCAGATTGGGGATGTTACAATTTATTCCTATATTAACCAACCACCATTTGATTTGATTAAGGAATTTTGATTAACATTTAATCATATCTTTGGGAGTGTAACCCGTTGTTTCTGAACTTTTGGACTTAACTAGTGAAGTGTCGCCGTAGGGTAGGTCAGTTCACCAGATACATCTAGAATTCCTATCATCTCAAAATCTGATCTTGATATTGACCCAAAATGGACACCACCCATAGGGGAATGAAAATAAAGCCGTCTTAAGGCGGCTTTTGAATCTCACGTTATCTAACAAACAACAAGATCGCAGGAAATATTGTTATAAATCCCTCTCCCACTCATTATTTTACAGTTTAAGATTTTATTACACCAGTATCTAATTTGTTTAGATTACGGGCGATGAAGAACATAACCTAACAAATACTAGTAGATTATTAGTGATATCTCTAAATTTTAACAATTAAAACTTTTTTCACTAATTTTATTTGTTTCAACTAATATAACTTAATTAAAAATTTTAATTAAGAGTTCCTTTTAGTGAGCTATTTCAATTTTAACTCTTAAGATTTTAGTTTACTATTTAAAGTTCAAAATTTTTAAATTCTGATGTTCACAATTATTTAATTAAACTATTTAATTAAAATATATGTGACTATGTTATTTTTCTTTGGTACGTGGAATTGTATCCCAAGTGCAAACCACACTGCTGTCAATACAAAATTGACTATGGAATATATATCCGGGTTTCCATCCTATATATCAAAATAAATAACTAGTCTCCTATCAATTGTCTTTTTCCGAATTACCAAATTTTAAACTTATTTAAATTAAAATATTTAATTTATTTGCATGTATTAATCTAAATTTTAACTATTTAAAGTTGCATAACTTTTATGCTTTGATTAATTAAACATGCATATAATGTCATGACATGTTATAATGCATGAGTGGACATTCTATGCTATATGACATGTTATTCAAACAATTTGAATTAAAATATACATGCAACAAAACTAATGCATTAACTGGGCTCTTATTTTTTTCAAACTAATCTAATTAGTACAAAATCACCAAGGCATCCCTTGGTCTTTAACTCTTGCTCCAAAGAATGACTTGCGCAAAAAAAAGCCTCCTTATTATGTTGTTGACGACAACGGTTCCACCATTTACATTGAATATGGATACAACATAAAAATAAAAAAAAAAATTTACAACACTTGCAAAATGGCCTTATGGCTTACATTCCTCGAAATAAATAACATAAAAAAATAAGAGCCGGAAAAAATTGACGACCAATGAAATTTTTATAATAAAGAAACGTTCATCACATGAATAATTTTAACATATAAATTTTTTTTGTTTTTTTCATGTATCTCGTACATTAAAAATAAATAAATAAAAAACACATAATTATCTCATAATTAAAATAAAAGGAGAAGTTTATAATACTTTTCAACCTCGCTCTTGATGTTAATTGTAGGAATCGACCTCGCGAACACTTCACGGGAACGCTCCTCACGCATGGGAAATGCCTCAGGCACCGGAATCGACCATGAAAAATTTATTTTTATCCTTTCCCCTCTAAAGCTAAATTCAGATCAGATTTTATTTATTTATTTATTATTTTTTATGAACAATAATAATTTTACTATTCACGCGACAGTGTTCGTGATCATTATTCACTATTACAGTACTCACAGATACTATTCACTACTACAGTACCATAAATTCCGCCCACTATGCTAAATCTTCTGAACAGTTATGAGTATTTGTTAACCTCCGAAATAGCCCAAAGAAAACCCCGAATCAGCCTCAAAGAATGATCGGCGTAATCACACGCGTATAACGCAAGCGCACGTATCGTTCAAGTAGTATAATAAGTATCGATCCCACGAGGACTTAATACCTAAGCTATTAATTTATGAAGCCAAATTTTTACGAGTATCTAATGGTATGATTGTTTGATTAGATGGTGATTTTAAATTAAAACAAGTAAATAAAATAGCGCGAAAGTAGATTGAGGAAAATTCAATATTTAAGAAACTATATAGGGTTGTGAATCTTTCCAATTTATTTTAAAGATGAAGTGGTTATTTCATGATTGTGTAATATATTACTTTACTAACCTGGAACACGAAATTATGCAAAAGCCTATGTCGATGGTCAGATGCAAATACCCAGTATAACTCAATTAATCATATGTCTATGTCAACCAAGTTACCTGAATTCATTAAGATTAAGTTACAATTATGGCTACCCCCGCCCAATAGGTATATGTCTATCCTGTAAGGAAATCTATTAAAGGGTTATCTATCCTCAATGAAGATCGTGGGCTATTAAGCCTAAGGCTGAAACCTAAAATTCCTTTGTCAAGTTTATTTTAAGTTTACCACATCAATCTTATTAATAGCCAGTTAACAAGAAGCATTAAGCTTAAGACTTAATAAATAAACCTTTATATTACCCAAACTATAAAATAACCCCTTATAAACCGGTGATATTGGAATTCATCACAACCCCAGATAACGGACTTAGTTACGACACATATCTAAGGCTAATAAAAGCTTAAATAAAATAAAAGACATAAAGTAAATGCTGGAAATTAAATAAAGTAAATGCTGTAAGTAAATTCTGGAAAGTAAATGCTGTAAATTAAAAAGGGAAAAGTACAATAAAAGAAAATGTTGGGGGTTAGAGCATCCACTTTTATTACTACTATTTTAGATATCTCCTTTATTATAATATATTAACTTTGCATGATATTGACAACCGACCATATAAGCGGTATCCTGATTAAGTCAAATTTAAAATTAATTCCAACCGACCGTACAGAAAGTATCCAGTTTAGTCAGGTTAAAACCAATTTTATAATTAAATCCAACCGAAAATAAAGGCGGTATCCTCATTAAGTCAGATTTTAAATAGTTTATATATAATATACTTAAGGGAGATTAATCTAAATATTAGTAATAAAAGCTTTACCTTTCACCCCAGCAGGGGGGAGTTACCTCCTCATTACTGAAAATTAAAAACTGAAAAGTAAAGAGAAAAGTATTATTGCGTAAAAGTAAATAAAATTAAATACAGAAAGTAAAGAGTGAAAAGTAAATAAAAGAAAGTGCTAATGCGAAAATTAAATACTGAAAGCTGTAAATAAGCAAACAAGATACAATCTTCTTAGTATTCTTAAGGAATTCCTTAGAAGAAAGTATGAATTGAATTCTGAAATTCGGCCTCAATTTATAGGCAAAATTTTGCCTCAAGCATCGCGACGGGTGGAACATTGCGCGTCCCGACGCGCCGTTGATGATGGACGCATGGCACGGAACTTCCGGAGATTATGACACGTGGCGGGGTCAGCATTGACAGCTCAATAATTATGTCTGCGTCGCGATGCGGAAAGTTGTTGCGCATCATGACGCTAACATCAGCATTGACACGTGTTAATGATGATTGTCGGCAGCATGTGATGGTGACACATGGCACGGTGCATGTTAGCATATTTGTTGTGATATTGACACATGGCAGGCTCATGATAGCAAAACTTCTCTGATTGGTCCACGTTTCTGGCGCATGTTATCAGTCTCCGACGCACGTTAGCAGACGGCGTATTTTAGCACGGCGTATTTTAGCAAACAGCGCATTTTAGCAAGAAATTTACTTTTTTACCCTTTTTGTTTGTTTTTCACTTTTTTTGTCCCGAATTGCCTCCAGATAGTCCTGTTATTTTATTTATCTATAAAATACAACAAAACACATCAAAATATTCACAGAACTCATGAAACTATACAAAATATTAAGTCAAATGAGTGGGAAATAGTGATCTATTTACCATTCATCACACCCCCAAATCTAACATTTTGCTACAGCAACGATACCCGCAAATGTCAATATAAAACTAATGCACACAAAAACAAAAAGACAAAAGAAAATAGAAAATAGAATAAACAAGTGAAACTTCTTATCCAAGTTAGTAGTAGTTTTTTTTCTTTCTAAATTTCCGAATAAGTAAATTATCCGATTATTTTTACCATTCTCTATATACACAACCAACAAAGTATTAATCAACTCCTTGGGCCCACAATATTCATAAGTGTAGTTGAAAAGAGAATAATATTTTTGTCCTAAAGTTATATCAGACTTCACACCTTTTTTAGCAATGGAATATTTTTCTGATTTTTTCATTTTTTTTATTTATATACAATATCTTTCATCCATGTAGCGAGCTTTGGGCCAGTGACTCCCAAACCAGTTGGCTTTAGGGCACTCGGTATTAAAATACCCCTACGGACTTAATTACCCGGATTTCAGATATATATATTTTTTTTATAACATCTTCAATCCATGTAGCAAGCTTTAGGCCAGTGACTCCTAAACCAGTTGGTTTTAGGGCACTAGGTGTTAAAACACCCATACGGACTTAATAACTCGGATCTCATACATTTTTTTTTAATCCCATCACTTTTTTTGGATGCTTCTTCCAATTAAATTAGAGCACTGAATATTACAAATTTTTCAATTACAGCTCATGTTCGTATGTTACCATGCAAGTTGATAATACATGTGAACTGAACATATGAAGATTCATTTTAGTCAGTATTATGGAGAATTCACAAATTAAATAATTCAAAATGAAATAAACAAAAATTTACTTGCTACGAAATAGGTTGAGATACGTATCAGGAGTGGAAATTCCTTAGACAGCTATCTCATACCAATTTCACCTGATTAATCAAGTTAAAAACACAAAAAACACAATATTTTTTTAATTCTTGTAAAAAGTTTTAATTTGTTTTGAATTTTTTGAAAATTTTGACTAAAAATAAAACAATAAAAAAAAGATACTAGTCAACTATTCCCCTCCCTCAAACCTAAATGAGACATTGTCCCCAATGTCTTAAAAAGTAGAAGAATAGTTTAGAAATAATACATGGTTAGCTAAAATTCTATAGCAAAATGAAGAATTAAAGGTTAAGATCCGGATTTATCTGACGCTTCTTACCACGATCATTATCGGACCAATTTATCTTGGAAACGATAGGTTCATTTTTTGGTTCAAAGGCTAAAATTTGGTCAATTAAATCTTAGGCAGTTCTGGCAGTAAAAATGAGTTCTTTTACAGGTTTTGACACGAACCTATTTCTCCGGACATCATCAAGAAAACACACAAAGAAAATCATAAAATCCATCAGCATTGAATAGTCCAATCGGTTTCTGGTGTATATTTAAGTCCGCCCAAGATAGTACTGTAAAAATTTCCTCCATCGTACCCAAGCCACCTGACAAAGCAATAAAAGAATCAGCACGGTTAATCATTTCCACCAGTCGTTCAGACATACCTGGCACGATCAGTTACTCTCTGTTTGATGGTCCTATAAGATTTGCCTCCGCCAAAGGTTTTGGAATGATTCCCAGAACTTGACTACCTCCTTCCAGTACAGCCCTTGAAACGATCCCCATTAGTCCAAGATTGCCACCACCATATACTAAGTGCATATTCCTTTCAGCTATGACTCGACCCAATTCTTGTGCTGCCGCAATGAATTTTGGGTTAGAACCAACACTAGTACCGCAAAACACACAAATATTTACAACTCGTCTTCTTGAAGTGGCTTCCATTTTTAACTATGGATGCCTTCAAGAGTGCAATGATGAGTTGAATTTATAACACCTGAAAAAGGGTGAGTAATAATAGCACTAGTACCTGCCAGATGACAATTATTAGTTAAACAGTAAAATATATCGTGAAAGTCAAAAAGGTCTGGATCCTGTCGGAGAAAATAAAAGAAAATAACAAAACAAATCACAATTATTAGATAAATGACAAAGAAAATAATATTTACAAGAAAGTAACTGCTTGAATGACGTCTATGCGTCAGGGACAAGCTTCCCATCCAATTTTCTTATAAATTGGCAAACGTGGTCTTTTAAAGTCAGATTCCCGGGACTGAATTGTTGTCTTTCTTTTCAAAATTGTGTATATAACATGTGAATAGCATGATGCACATATCCACTGGAATGCGTCTCAAGAGTCTTAGATATATCATTCAAATACTCCTTACTCAAGCCATCCCTAATGAATTTAATTTTATCTTCACAATTATCTGACTTCATTCCTAAAGAACGACAACGAGTATTACATGTCATACGAGCATATTTATAGCAAACACCCATTCTTTTAGCTCTTTTTTAGCATAGGTGCTTCTTCATAAACCAGGCATATATGAAATGAAAGATTCAGAGGACTCACCTGCCAATCGGACCCGTGCTTCAATAATCCAATGAATATCATTAGGAATACCTTTGATCATCAATAGTCTCATTCGTTCCAAGCAAGCTTTGTAGACTTTCATCAGAGAGTTTTGAGGGAGAGAAGGAAATTGCTTGTGAAGATTTCCGAGAACTTCTTCCATCCTAAAATGTGAATTTACCTACACAAATTAAACACACAAAAATAAAACACACCAAATCTGAATATATACAAAAATTGCATGGGTTGCCTCCCTGCTAGCGCTAAGTTTAAAGTCGTCAGCTAGACATGACTGCCCGAACGTTAGGCTGGATCTGAAAGTGTGACACTTTCTTTTTGTCACTCAATTGATTCTCCCCAGTAGTGCTTGACACGCTAACTGTTAACTTTGAATGTTTCGTTGGAGTTGGGATCATGTCACTCAATGGCTTTATCTGGTAAAACTTTGGTGATTAAGAATGGACCTGACCACCGTGATTTTGGCTTCCATGGAAAGAGTTTCAACCTTGATTTGTTTAACAGTACCCGCTGCCCTGGTTCTAGTTGTATGCGCACTAACTTCTCATCATGTCTTTTTTGGCCTTTTATTTATACAGTTTGGCATTCTCAAAAGGCTGTATGTGAATTCCTCCAATTTATTGAGCTGGTGGAACTATTTCTCTTATGTTGCTTGTAGTGCAAGAATAGGCTTTTTTTAGTGCGCAGTACACTTTATCTTCAAGCTCCACAGACAGTTGACATGCTTTAAGTTTGTCAATAGAACTTTGCATTGTATTGGATTTCTGGATGGTACTATGTATCACATCAAGTCTGAAACATTCCTCATTCTTTTCGTTATCCGAGAAATTCATGGCTTTGAAAACATTGAATGTTACTTCTTGGTCATGTACCATCATGGTTAGTTCTCCTTTTTGTACATCAATAATGGTTCGACCTGTAGCTAAGAATGGTCTCCCGATGATGATCGGCACGTCTTCATCTTCCTCCATATCAAGGACAATAAAATTTGCTGGGAAAATAAATTTTTCATCATTGACCAGCATATCCTCAACTACACCTCTCGGAAATACGAGCGTTCTATCAGCAAGTTGCAGAGAGACTGATGTGGGCATTGTTTCTTCAATCTGTAATTTCCTGAAAATAGAAAAATGCATCAAGTTAACACTCGTACCTAGATCACACAAAGCCCTACCGAAGTTATGCTCTCCTATGATGCAAGGAATGGTGAAATTGTCAGGATCCTTCAACTTTGGGGGAAGCTTCCTCTGGATGATAGCGCTATATTCTTCTGTTAATGCTACTGTCTCATAATCTCCCAATCTTCTCTTTCGTGAAAGAATGTCTTTCATGAATTTTACATAGCTAGGCATTTGTTCCAAAGCTTCTACAAATGGAATGTTGATAAGCAGCTCTTTGAAGATCTCCAGGAATCGAGAAAACTATTTGTCTAGTTTGTTTTTCTGGAGATGTTGTGGAAAAGGTGGAGGTAAAGTGATTCTTTCTTGATCTTTTTCTTTTGCTTCTTCTTCCTCCATCTGTGGAACTGCTTCTTTTGGAGCTTCTTCAATGGATGTCTTGATTCCAACATCTTTGTTGATTTCATTACTTCTTTTCAAAGTAATGGCTTGACATTGCTCCTTCCCTCGATTTCTTGGATTTGGTTTTGTGTTTCTAGGAAGGTTACCTGGCAGTCTGTAACTTTAAGCATTGGCCAGTTGTCCAATTTGATTTTCCAGTGCCTTTATAGAAGCTGATTGGCTTTGAAACATAACATCATATTTTTTAACTGGGCCAGCACTTCTGTTATTCCTGGTTCTTTTTCATGCTTCTGGCTTTGTTGTTGGAATCCTGGTGGTAGATTGTTCCTTTGTCCTAAATTATTGCTCCATGCGAAATTGGGATGATTCCTCCACCCTGGGTTGTAGGTATTGGAATATGGATTGTTCCCATGTCTGTTGAAATTGTTGACATAATTCACCGTCTCCTTCGTGTTGGTTTGTCTCTAGTGCTCCTCCATATGGTGAACTTGTGGATCCAGTATTGCCTTGCATGTTAAGAGTTCCATGAATTTTACATAGCTGATCCAGCTTGACATTCACTGTTGTGTTGGCTCCAACTTCATAAATTCCTGAATTTCTTTGGATCATGCTCATTTTTGTTGGCCACAAAGAATTATTATTGACCATTTATTCAATTAGGTCCCAAGCTTGATCTTCTCTTTTTGCCATTAAAGCTCCTCCAGCAGCAGCATCAATTGTGGTTCTCATTATTCCAGAAAGTCCATTATAGAAGGTTTGGACTTGTAGCCACTTTGCAATCTCATGGTGAGGACATTTTCTGAGTAAATCCTTGTACAGAGAGATTCCGAGTCATGTTGCACAAATGATGTGATGTCATTCCTCAACTTTGCAGTTCTGGCTGGTGGAAAGTACTTTGCAAGGAATTTGGTGGCTAAAGTGTTCCAAGTTGTGATGGAACCTGCTGGTAGTGAATGTAGCAAAGCTTTAGCTCTGTCTATCAAGGAATATGGAAAAAAACGCAGTCTCATTGCTTCTTCCACTACTCGGTTGTAATTAAAAGTGCTGCAAACTTCCAGAAAGTTGCTGATATGGGCATTAGGAACTTCAGTTGCATTCCCCCCAAACTGAGCAGACTGTTGTATCATCTGGATGCATGTTTTGATGTCACACGCACTTGCTGGTAAGGGAGGAAGTACAATACAGGAAATGAAGCCGTCAACCACCGGAATAGTTCTGTCTCGAATGGGAATTGGTGGTCCAAACTCCAAAGGTTCAGGTTCCATGTCGATCAGTGCTTCTTGGCCTTCTCGCCTTTCCCTTCTCAACTGTCTAATTGTTCTTTCAATTTCAGGGTCAAGAAGACGGATTTCAAAGATTCTGGTTCGTCTCATGTATTTTCTGAGAACCTGAAACACAAGAAAACAAAATTAATAAGTAAAAAGAAATTAGACACAACTAAAGGTATCTAACCTCAAAATTAATAGTGAAAGATAAATAAGTCCCCGGCAACGGTGCCAAAAACTTGACCAGCATAATCACACACGTATAACGCAAGTGCACGTATCGTACAAGTAGTATAAAAAAGTATCGATCCCATGAGGACTTAATCCCTAAGCTATTAATTTATGAAGACAAATTTTTACGAGTATCTAATGGAATGATTATTTGATTGGATGGTGATTTTAAATTAAAATAAGTAAATAAAATAGCGCGAAAGTAAATTGAGGAAAATTCAATATTTAAGAAACTATCTAGTGTTGTGAATCTTTCCAATATCTTTTAAAGATGAAGTGGTTATTTCATGATTGTGTAATATATTGCTTTACTAACCTGGAACACGAAATTATGCAAAAGCCTCTGTCGATGGTCAGATGCAAATACCCAGTGTAACCCAATTAATCATATGTTATGTCAACCAAGTTACCTGAATTCATTAAGATTAAGTTCCAATAGTGGCTACCCCCGCCCAACATATATATGTCTATCCTGTAAGGAAATCTATTAAGGAGTTATCTATTCTCAAGGAAGATCATGTTTATTAAGTCTAAGGCTGAAACCTAAAATTCCTTTGTCAAGTTTATTTTAAGCTTACCACATCAATCTTATTAATGGCCAATTAACAAGAAGCATTAAGCTTAAGACTTAATAAATAAACCTTTATATTACCCAAACTATAAAATAACCCCTTATAAACCCGTGATATTGGAATTCATCACAACCCCAGATAACGGACTTAGTTACGACACATATCTAAGGCTAATAAAAGCTTAAATAAAATAAAAGACATAAAGTAAATGCTGGAAATTAAATAAAGAAAATGCTGGAAGTAAATTCTAGAAAGTAAATGCTGGAAATTAAAAAGGGAAAAATACAATAAAAGAAAATACTGGGGTTAGAGGATCCACTTTTATTACTACTGTTTTAGATATCTCTCATATTATAATATATTAACTTTGCGTGATATTACCAACCGACCATATAAGGGTATCCTGATTAAGTCAAATTTATAATTAATTCCAACCGACCATACAGGCAATATCCAGTTTAGTCAGGTTAAAACCAATTTTATAATTAAATCCAACCGACAATAAAGGCGGTATCCTCATTAAGTTAGGTTTTAAATAGTTTATATATTATAATTAAGGGAGATTAATCTAAATATTAGTAATAAAAGCTTTACCTATCACCCCAGTAGGGGGAGTTACCTCCTCATTATTGAAAAGTAAAAACTGAACAGTAAAGAAAAGAAAGTATTATTTTGTAAAAGTAAATAAAATTAAATACATAATGTAAGGACTGAAAAGTAAATAAAAGAAAGTGTTAATGCGAAAATTAAATACTGAAAGTTGTAAATAAACAAACAAGTTACAATCTTCTTAGTATTCTTAAGGAATTCCTTAGAAGAAAGTATGAATTGAATTCTGAAATTCGGCCTCAATTTATAGGCAAAATTTTGCCTCACGCATCGCGACTCGCCGTTGATGATGGACGTGTGGCACGGAACTTCCAGAGATGAGGACACGTGGCGGGATCGGCGTCAGTAGCTCAGTAATTATGTCGGCATCGTGACGCGGAAAGTTGTGGTGCGTCGAGACGCTGACGTCTGTATTGACACGTGTTGATGATGATTGTCGGCAGCATGTGATAGGGACACATGGCACAGCGCATGTTAGCAGATTTATTGTGATGTTGACACGTGGTAGGCACATGTTAGCTGTTGGGAAGCGGCCGCGAGTGCGCAGCGGAAAAATAAATAATTAAAATTATGATGTCGCTTTCCCTTTGCCCAAGACCCATTTGTTTTGATTATTCTACAAGCCTAGGCATGTTACTATATATTCTAAGCATAAAACTCATAAAACATGCAAAGCACATAAACCTAAACATGCTAACTATCATAAGAACTCTAATTAAAAAAAAGAAAGAAAAAGACTTACTTGAATCGTAGACTCCTCCAGTCCTCCCTCCAATCTACAAGTTTTTCTCGAACTAAGCAAGCTCTTCCACGTTCCAAAGAGCCACCCAAGTTTGTGGCCTCCAAAGATGCACATACCAAAGCCAAAACTCAACGGCAAGGCTACGCCTTGAGTGCACGGGTATTTTTCCATTGGTGCTAGCCTAGGTAAATACCTCAAAACTTTTAACTCGAGGTTCCTCTAGTCAATTAGACTTAAGGATCCTCAAAATCAGTGGCTTACTCTTAAAACTTTAGAGTTGCTCACTTATATAAACCCAAGATTTGAAAGGTTTGGTGCAAAAATTTGTGAAGAATTCCTTAGGTTTATATATTGTTCCAAAGACAACAAAATTAATTAAGAATCCAATGTGAGATAAAAGCCAATTTAATCTTAGCCATTGGATCTTAATTTACTGTTTTAATGAGATTATAAAACCTCAATAAGAGTTTGAGCCGAATTGGAATTCAAAAAAAAATAACAAAAAAATTTTCAGTATTCACACAGTACTATTCACGTGAATAGTATTTTTTATTCCAATTCCCAAAGTGCCCCTATCGTCATTCACCAATCCCTAAGCCACTATGGAAACTCATAAATGATATGTTCAATAATTAAACATATTGAACCATTTATGAACAATTCCTACAGCAATCATATAGGTTGTTAAATATGTAATGTGCACTGTTAACCATTGATTTTGACTTTGTTGTGTGTGACCTTTTGGGTTCCCCTCAAGTTGAACATGATGAATCGTGATAATTTAATCGAACATAAATTATCCTCCGATCAGATGGTCGTTCGATTTCAATGACCAAGGTTGACATCTAGCAACATGCCAAGGCCCCCAAATGAGAAGGAAAGATATATATACTCATTCTGTATGCGATTTACATATGATACGGTCCCTCACCTCACTGTATTCCCACCTATTGGCCTAGGGTACGGAAAGTGTCTACCCATATGGTCAAAGGTATGATGTTGATAGTGTCATGAATCGTGCTAACCCAAGAATCTCACATGATTCTTCCGATGTGGCCACAGTCTCAAGTACTGATCACACATATCAACCCGTGAACTGGAATACTACTCTTATAAGAAACTATTATCCGAGAGAGTGGCGATTATCTGTTGTATCTTTACAAACTTCATGTGTTTCAACAAATGACCAAATCAAACCCTTATGACCGGATCTTTTGAACCGGGGAAGGAGAATGTCAAAGTTATTTGATCTACACATAAAATTGTAATGACCTCAAGTCTAAGGACTAGTCATATAATCGATACATCAAAGTTCTCACAGACACATAGGATAAACACTCCATATGAAAACTTTCGGCGGTCAGTTCGATGGACACGAGCAACTCATGCATCCATGTGATACACCAAGCGGACGAATCTCCACTAGTAGCCTATGAGATTGGCTACCCCACTTAAGGGCGGATCATATCATCATGCTAGTCTCTCAACTATGTGAACGCCCAGATTATTCACAAAACTATGACTAGGAATATTTAAGAGTAATGATTCTCATAAGGCGTGGAAGCCATCGTCTTATTACTCCAAGGGCTTTATTACAGTGTTGATGATTCATATAAGTTATGTAAGACACGTATAATAAAGACTGCCATTTTATTAATTAATGAAAATATTACAAATACATGTACATATAGCCCATCCACAAGTTGGGTATAGGGCATATCACTAACAATCTTCCACTTGCACTATAGCCAACTAGTATGAATCTGGACACCATACTCTCGGGTGTGCCTATCATGATTTTGTTGAGTCAGCCCTTTAGTCAGAGAATCTATAAGATTATCTTCTGTGGGTATTTTCTCTATGATAACTTCTTTTCTCTCAACAATCTCCTTGATGAGATGAAATCGCCTGAGTAAATGCTTGGATTTCTAGTGGGACCTTGGTTCCTTTGATTGAGCAATGGCGCCCGTGTTGTGACAGTACATCGTGATGCCATTCTTTATCGCGGGAGGCTGATGAGTGGTAAATCTATCACTATTTCCCACTCATTTAACCTAATATTTTATATAGTTTCTTGAGTTTTGTGAACGTTTTGATGTGTTTTGTGTTATTTTGTAGATAAATAAAGTTTCAGGACATTCTGGAGGTGATTTGGGCCAAAACAGTGAAAATTGGACGAAAAAGACATTTCAGTAAATTGTCAGCGTCGCGACGCCAAGACCTTCCGCGTCGCGATGCCTAAAATACGCCGAACAGTGCTAACGTGCGCCGGGTCCACAAATCAGAATCTGAGAAAAGTTTGACTTTGCTAAAATGCGCCGTGACACGTATCACCATCACAGCCGATCTGCTAAAATGCGCCGTTGTGGGAACACAGGAATCTGGGCGACGCATGCTGTCCCGGGCTCGCGGCCCGGTCGGGAGTACGGAGTAGCCACAGGGGACTAAACCAGAGAATAATGGAGTCGCCACCCGGTGTGAACCGGGAAAATGAGATTTAAGGCCGCACTCACCCCTCGCAAGGGAAGACCTCAAACCGTTGGGTTCGGAATGGTCCCTTACTCATGCCACTTGTAATGACAGGATTGATGTAATAATTTAATCAGGCTTAAGTAGCACTTATTTCCAAGAGTATTATGCTTCTAATTCACATGTACAAAATAAAACTTACACATACATTTCACATCTAAGATTGCATGCTTGGAAGTACATCAAAGGAGCGACAAACATACAACTTCATTGGCATATTATATTCAAGAAAACACAAGCACACATACTAACCACACAAGCACACATGTGAGCACATTCTCAAGTGGTACGTGGAATTGTATCCCAAGTACAGACCGTACTACCGTCCATTCGGAATCGGCTACGGAATTTATGTCTGGGTTTCCATCCGATATACCACAAGAAATAATACTCAAATGTTATCATGACGTAGGTATATGAATTGTAATACATTAAACACATTGTATTCATACATGTGGGGATAGCTACTAGGAAAACTATGTATGAAATCTGATGAAAATGACTCAGTTCAGTGGGTGCGCGTTCGCGTAGCGTTTGAAAACACGTTCGAATGGTAAACAGAAGGTTCGCGTTCGTGTAGCATTCGAGAACGCGTTCGAACAGAACCAGACCTGATGCGTGATAAGACTAAGAAAGTGCGTGTGCGTTCGCGTAGCGTTCGAGAACACGTTCGAACGGTAAACAGAAGGTTCGTATTTGTGTAGCGTTCGAGAACACGTTCGAACGGAACCAGACCTGATGCATGCAACACAAAGAGTAAAGACAACAATTTCAAGCTCAGTATGTCCGATTAAACGTATCTTGCATTCAACCAAACACACATCAATCGGTGCGGCAAAGCATCATGGTAAAGGGCTTTAACCCCTCCCCATATGGGATCTTTCATTGCACTTACTAAGCCAATACGCTCAATTGAATCACGCATACAAAGAATTAAAAGCAATAATATCCAACTTAGTATGCCCGATTGAACGTATCTTGTATTCAACCGAACACACATCGACCGGCGCGGCAAAGCATCGTGGTAAAGAGCTTTAACCCCTCCCCGTAGGGGATCTTTCATTCCACTTACTAAGCCCATGCGCTCGATTGAATCATGCATACATAGAATTAAAAGCAATAATATCAAACGTAGTATGCCCGATTGAACGTGTCTTGCATTCAACCGAACACACATCAACCGGCGCGGCGAAGCATCGTGGTAAAGGACTTAACCTCTCCCCATAGGGGATCTTTCATTCCACTTACTAAGCACATGCGCTCGATTGAATCATACGTAAATAAGCAACATGCAGAATTCAAGTGACGAAAAATAAATAAATAAATCAAAGCAACATGAAACAAAAGAAGGTGCCGTTTATTCAAGCGGTACGTGGAGTTCTATCCCAAGTACAGACCGCACTACCGTCCATTCGGATTCGGCTACGAAATTTACGTCTGGGTTTCCATCCTATATACCGCAAGAGACGACACTCTTTCTTCATCCATACCCACAACACGCATCA
This sequence comes from Zanthoxylum bungeanum, assembly GCA_019454045.1. Classification (NCBI taxonomy): domain Eukaryota; kingdom Viridiplantae; phylum Streptophyta; class Magnoliopsida; order Sapindales; family Rutaceae; genus Zanthoxylum; species Zanthoxylum bungeanum. The sequence continues at coordinate 20,802 of SKCR01006306.1, forward strand.
TACACACACAAGATTCAACAAATAATTAAAATACAGTCAAAATAAATAACAAAAATCAATAAAGATGAGTGTGGAAAGTACCCTCAGGTCTAACCTTTTTGCCAACTTTCGGGCTTGCGTTTCACGGACGTCGGAAAGGGAACAACTCCTCAACTTCTTCGGTTCACTGGTTTAGCGTCCTAGCTCACTATTTTGCTGTTTTGCTTGCCGTTCGGTCTCCGTTCTGCTGCTGTTCGGTCTCCGTTCTGCTGCTGTTCGGTCTCTCTGCTTTGCTACTCACTGTTCAGGTCACCTTTTTTGACGTTTCAACGAACTATTTCGAGTGTTTTTCATGGTTTTTTAGTGTAGTTTTGTGTGGTTATTTCAAGGATTATAAGTGCAGTTTATGTTACTATTTTAAGGGATTTTAGGGACTGTTTTGGGAGTGGTTTGGGCTGCTGTTTGAGGTATATTTTCGGTGATGGAGGGCTGCTGTATGAGAGATTTTCGGTGATGGGTAGAGATTTAGGAGGGTGCTGTTTTCGGTTATGGAGTGGAGGAGATGGGGGAATGGTTTGTGTTCTTCCTGTTGCTATTGCCGTGAGTGGCTAAGGCTCTTTGTGTTATGATTTTGTGTGAGTTATCTGTATGAGCTAGAGGAGTGCATGTCTTGGTTATGGGTTGTTTATATAGAGAATGGCTAGGGCTCTACCTTGTCTCACAAGGAAGGGATTTTGGCATTAAAGAGAGATATGATTTGGTGTTAGACAAGGAAAGCAAGGGATTTGATGGGGGACAAAATTTGGCTAGATTAGGAATGCAAAATATTTAATTTGTTATGATTGATTTTAATTGGGCATGACATCTTTTTAATTTAGTATGTGATTTTGTTTGGTTAGGAAGTTAATATATTTGATTTATCTTTATTAGGTATGATTATATTTTATGTTTTATTTAATTGGTAAATGGTTTAAATATTTTGTTTAATTTAATTAAATTGGGATGTGTTTTATGGGCTTTGGGGGGCTAATTGGGCTGGGGTGCGAGGCTAGTAGCAAAACCAGAAATACCGACTCCGTTCGAACGCCCATTCGAACGCTACACGAATGTCCGTAATCTGCCTGAAGTTCGAACGAAGTAACGAATGCAGCACTAACGAAGACAGTGAACTTGTGAAATGAACTTGATGACGTACTTATTCTGAATTTCCCCTTCCGACCTCCGTTTCCCGCAATATCCTTAGCTAAAAGGTAGTGCCTCTCCAACTGAGACTCATCATCGGGTTTCACATGCGAAAATGCAATGCCTACAGTCGCCCCCACTTTGATGGGACTTGTGCAGTGTGTGACTTTGAACAATCATATCAAAGTTATGCAATGCATTTTCACTTACCTGGCTCGGCTGCTGCCTCCTGAGTTAGTGCTGCAGCGGACCTCGATCCTAGGACGCGTCAAAATAATTGCAACAACGGGGGAGCGGGGGACTCCTCGCCCTGGGCACCTCGACCCAATTCCACTGACAATAGGGACCTCGCCCTCGAACTGATGATATAGTGGGTACCTCGACCCTGGGCACCTCGACCCGAACTACAAACAACTGACAACGGGGGCACCTCGACCCTGGGCACCTCGACCCGGACTATAACTGACAACGGGGGCACCTCGACCCTAGGCACCTCGACCCAACACCGCTGACTATAGGGACCTCGCCCTCAAAATGATGATGTAGTGGGTATCTCGACCCTGGGCACCTCGACCCTGGGCACCTCGACCCAACACCGCTGACTATAGGGACCTCGCCCTCGAACTGATGATGTAGTGGGTACCTCGACCCTGGGCACCTCGACCCGGAACTACAACTGACAACGGGGACCTCGCCCTCAAGCTGATATGGGCCTCGCCCTCGAGCCAACATGATATGGGCCTCGCCCTCGAGCCAACGTGATATGGGCCTCGCCCTCGATGACCAACGTGATATGGGCCTCGCCCCTTGGGACTCATCCCAAAAGCTGAAATTGCGCTGACGCTGCTTGGCTCATTTCTGCCGCTTTCTCCTTTCTTCGAACCTGCGAACACAAAACGAAAACAAACACGAAGAGAATGCAATGTTACGTGTATGCATGAATGATTTTCTTATTCCGTTGGGTTAGGTCTTTTGCTAATTCCCGTGGTGACTGCTCGGTCTTCTCCCCCTCAGGCAAAGTATTGCTTCAATCTGTCTACGTTGATCGGCTCGGTGAACTCGTTCCCCTCCAAGTCTGATAGCTTCACTGCTCCATTTCCCATTACCTTCTGCACTATGTAAGGTCCTTCCCAGTTTGGTCTGAATTTTCCTCTCGAATCTGTCATCGACGGCCTTGACTGCTTAAGTACCAAATCACCTTTTCTGATCTTGGTGGGGCGTACTTTCTTGTTGAATGCTCGGGCTAGTCTCTTCGGATACAACTGCATGTGATACAAAGACTTCGTTCTCTTCTCATCCAATAGTGCTAACTGATCAAACCTCTGTGCGGCCCAATCCTGTTCCGGTAATTCTGCCTCTGTTAATACCCTCATAGACTGTATTTCCACTTCTACCGGCAATACTGCTTCCATTCCATAGACCAAAGAGTAAGGTGTGGCCCATGTTGCTGTTCTTACTGATGTTCTGTACCCCCACAAAGCATACGGTAATTTCTCGGCCCAATCTCTGCAATTTTCTGTCATCTTGGCTAAAATTGTCTTTATAGTCTTGTTGGCTGCCTCAACTGCCCCATTTGCCTGCGGCCTATACGGTGATGACTTGTAGTGGCCTATCTCATACCTCTGTAACATTGCCTTCGTCTCTCCTTGAAACTGGACCCCGTTGTCTGTCACTACATGATGCGGCATACCATACCGACAAATGAGGTTCCGAGCTACAAACTTTTCCATCTGCTTTGCTGTAACATTACGGAATGATTCGGCTTCCACCCACTTCGAGAAGTAATCTACTGCCACTACTATGAAGCGATGCCCATTTGATGCATTCGGTCGAATTTCCCCAATCATATCAATCCCCCATGCTGAGAAAGGCCACGGCTTTGACAACCTGTGCAACTCTGTGTGCGGTAAGTGATTCAAATTACCATGTGCTTGACAGTCATGACAGTGCTTCACCATCTTCGCGCAATCTGTTTCCATGGTTGACCAATAAAAACCTTGTCTCACTATCTTGCGGGACAGATTCAACCCGTTCATGTGCGGACCACATACCCCGGCGTGTATTTCTTCCATTACATGTGAGCTTCTTCTTTTCTCAAACACTTCAACTGAATACCGTTTGCTTGCCTCTTGTCCAGTTCCCCTTTCAAAGTCACATATTGGGAAGCTAACTTCTGGATGGCTATTCTGTTCTTTCTGCCTGCCCCTCCCGGGAGTTCACCATGTTCCAGATACCTCTGAATGTCATAATACCAAGGTTTATCGTCGTCGACCTCAACTTCCAGAATTCTTTCTATCTCATAAACAGGTTTGCTTGCTGTTGTCAGTATCAACGGTCTCATCACTAACTTTTCTGGATTTTCCCAAGTTGCTGCAAGTGTAGCCAATGCATCTGCCATATGATTCTCTTCTCTCGGTAAGTGTTGAAACTTATACTCGGGGATAACCTGTGCCAACTTTCTGAGGTGAAAAAGGTAAGGCTTCAACCGTTCTTCCTTCAATTCCCATTCTCCTCGCATCTGCTGGACTACCAACATAGAATCTCGTAGACTTCCACACTCCCGGCCTTCAAGGCTATCAATGCTGTCAAACCAAAAGCACATGCTTCATACTCGGCCATGTTATTAGTCACTCTGAATGTCAACCTCTTGGCTAAAGGCAAAGTCTCTCCCTTGGGGGTCACTATCACGATCCCAATTCCGGCTCCCTTGTAATTCACTGCTCCGTCAAAAAACATCTTCCATTTCTGAACTGTTATCGCTTGGATCTCTTCATCTGGAAATTCAAACTTATACTGATCCCCCTCAACAGGTTGCAATGCCAGAAACTCTGCTACTGCTCGCCCTTTGATCAATTTGGAGGTGAGATACTCAATGTCAAACTCTGTCAGCAATACCAACCATCTGCCCAATTTTCCCACTAGTGAAGGCACCGAATGAAGATATTTCAGATGATTCTCCTTTGCCACCACCTGGATCTTGTAAGACTGGAAATAATGCCGCAACTTTCTGGAAGCCCACACCACTGCAAGACAGATCTTCTCAACCTCCTAATACCGAGCCTCATACGGGAGCATCTTCTTACTCAGATAATAGACTGCATGTTCTACCCCTGTCTCATCAGCCTGTACCATCATTGCCCCCAGTGCTTCTGATTCTATAGCCAAATACAATATCAAAGGTCTGCCCGATCTCGGAGGTTTCAATACAGGAGGCTTTACCAAATACT
>SKCR01006307.1:0-25093 GCA_019454045.1 Zanthoxylum bungeanum
GAATTACGTCGGTGTCCATCGATATAGTGGTTATATACGGATTGATCTTTCACGAGTATCTTATAATTAGAGCCGGGTCAAAATGTATGTTATACCCCTCTAATTATTTTTACCTTAAGTACCATTGATTCTCTAATAAATAATTCATTCATAACTATTATTTCTATTCGCAATAGAAAGACTTGAGCGCTGTAATCGTTCAAGTACCGATCAACCCTTAAGGAAAATACTTCTATACTTCTCGCAAGAAGGAGTAAACTCTATATCTATGTAAAACGTCCACAGCCACACACCAAACCACGTCCCCAAAGTACGTAGATATTGGTCGAGATATTTTGACCAACCTCACCTTTGTAAATCAAATGATATACACTACAATGTAAGAGTTCGTAGTACTTCCAGGATTCAGATCAATCCATATATGACTATCTAGTAGATTGAAATTAATTTCTTTATTTAACAGATATTATAAGAAATTCATTTCTATTTAGGTCTAACATTATATGATCACATCATATAAGGTGCTTCCATTCTCATGTCACCACATGAATGATCCCGGATCAAGGTCGCCATATATTTATAGAATGGACCACAACTATAGATAAACCATAAATAAAATACCTAATTTATTTGCTCCATAATGACTATTTTATATTACTAATTTCAGACTTAAATACTCTTGTGTATGCCACACATACACTAAGCCTGAAGGCATAAGTAATCAAGGGTAAACTAGACAATTTATAAAATGTTATTTAAATCAAAATAATTGATGCATATTTTATTTCAAACAAATGATTTCGTTTACAAATTACATGAAGCTCTATGGAATATATCTCAACAATCTCCCACATGTACTAGAGCAAATAAAAAATGTCACTTAATCCTAGACCCTTTAGGTGACCTTCAAAAACTTTAGCTGACAAGGTCTTCGTAAACAGATCAACCATGTTCTCTGCAGATGCTATCTTTGTGATAGTTATATTGCCCCTCTACAATTTCTCCATAATCAAATAATATTTCCTCTCTATATGCTTTCCATTTTGTGGCTTCTTGGCTCTTTGAAGTTTTCCATTGCACCACTATTATCACAATAAACTGTGAGTAGTTTATCCATATATCGAACAACTTCCAGATCTCCCGAGAATTTTCGGATCCAGACTACTTCCTTAGCTTCTTCGCAAGTTGCTATATATTCAGCCTCCATGGTGGAGCCATTAATACAAGATTGCTTTATGATCCTCAATATGATTGCGCCACCACTGGGTTTGTGTATCTTTTGAGGATCATATCCTCTCCAGAATACACAATCATATAATTTCTCGTTCTCTTAAAATATTTGAGAATGTGTTTCACATCAACCCAATGATCTAATCATGAGTTAGATTGAAACCTACTGACTACTCCCACCGTAAAACAGATGTCCGACCTCATGTAAAACATAGCATACATGAGAATACCAACTACTGAGGCATATGAGATATGTCTCATTTCCTCAACTGCTTGAGGTGCCTTATGAGGCTGTTCCTTCGACAAATGAGTTCCATGTCAAAAGTACATAACTTGCCTCTCCCAAATCTTCCATTTGAAATTGGTTAGCTAGCTAGGATTTCATGTCCGATAATATTTTTACATCATTCCCAATGAGTAAAATATCATCGAAGTATAAAACGAGAAAAATCACTTTACCATCAATGACACGCTTGTATACACAAGACTCATCGACGTTCTGCTCAAAATCATAATACTTGATCGTGGTATCAAATCTTATATTCCAAGATCGAGATGTTTGCTTCAATTCATAAATGGGTCTTTGCAGCTTGCAAACCTTTTACTCTTGACCCTGGACTATGAACCCTTCTTATTATACCATATAGATACACTCATCAAGATTTCCATTCAAGAATGTTATCTTGACGTCTATTTTCCAAATCTCATAGTCATAATATGTGGCAATTGAATGAAGTGTGCAGATGGATTTGAGCATGGCTACTGGGTGAGAAAGTCTCATCATTGTCGACTCATTCTTTCTCGGTATAACCCTTGGCCACTAGACTAGCCTTGAAGGTCTGTATTTTCCCATCTTCACCCTTATTTCTTTTGTAGATACACTTGCAACATATAAGTTTTACCTCATCAAGTTGGTCTATAAGTTTCCAGACTGAGTTAGAGTACATTGACTCCATCTCGAGGTTCATGGCTTTGAGCTATTCCTCTTTATTAGAATCATTCATTGCACTATGATAGGTCAATGGATCATTTATACCATCACTAGATGCGATAATTTAAGCCTATCAAACTCTTAGATAGTGATCAGATAGTCGCAAAACCTCTCACTGCGTCTAAGTGGCAGATCATTCTGATGCACATGTATCTGACGTTCATATGTCAAAGGTCATATGCTTTTGTCAACAATTATCGAAAATGGTGCATTGGTTGAACCAGTAAGTAACTCATTGAGTATCACTTTATTTCAAGGTTTGAATTCTCTTATATAGTCATCCTCAAGAAATATAGCTTTTGTCGATATAAACACTTTAAGTAACTCCTTGAGTATCACTTTACTTTGAGGTTTGAACTCTCTCATTTAGTCCTCCTCAGGAAATGTAGTTTTTTTCGATACAAACACATTGTTATCTTCTGGGCTATAGAATAAACCACTCATAGTCTCCTTAGGATAGCCTCCAAATAGACACACATGTGAACTTGGCTCCAATTTTGTAGTCTTATTCTTCAACACATGTACTGGACACCCCATGTGCGGAAATGTCATAAACTAGCTTTATGACCTCTCCACAACTCCAATGGAGTCTTAGGAACAGACTTAGATGGAACTATATTAAGGATATACATTTTTGTTTGTAATGCATATTCCCATAACGAACTAGGTAAAACATAGATCTCATTATGTCTAGTAGGGTTCAATTTTTCCTCTATGTAATACCATTATGCTATGGTGTTCCAGGCGTTGTGAGTTAGGATATAATCTCATGCTCACCTAATAATTCATCTAAATCATTATCAAGGTATTCCTATCAACGATCTAATCGTAGAATTTTAATCGTTTTACCTAATTGGTTATCAATCTCGGCACGTTACCCTTTGAACTTTTCAAAGGTATCTGACTTCTGATGCATTAGGTAAAAATACCATATCATGAATACTCATCAATAAATATGAATAAATATTTGTAATCTCCTCAGGATCTTACATTCATCGGTCCACAAACATACGAATATATTAGTTGAAGTGGTTGACTGACTCTTATACCTTTTCCAGTAAAAAGTCTCTTGGTCATTTTTCCTTTGAGACAAGATTCACAGACTTGTAAAGTACCAAGTGTTAATTGGTTTAAAGTCTGGTTCTTTATCAACATATCTATCAGGTAAAGGCTAATACGACTAAGTCTAAGATGCCATAGATTTGTGTCATCGTGAGAAATATTTTGCCGCTTTATTTTAGGTTTTTCAATCTAAAATCTCAGTGTTGAGCAGTGAACTATGTGTTATTGATTTTAACACATATAAGTTGTTCTCTGAGTTTCTTGTACATATAGTTAATCCATTTCTAGCAATAATAATTGAATTATTATTAAACAAAATTGAGAAAGCATCATCTAAAAGTTTAGAAACATAAATCAAATTCCTATGAAACCCAGGAATAAACAACACATTGTTTAAATGTGAATAAAAATTATTTAAAGAAATTAAACTGGAGACTGTCACTACTTTAGCTGAAACGCCATCCTCTGTCCCGACCCTCATGGTATAGTCACCTTCCGCAAGGTCCCTTAATGAGTCAAGTAGTTGTAAAGAAGTACAAACATGGTTAGTGACTCTAGAATCAACAATCCATGCAGATTTATCATTATTCACTAATAAAGACTCAATTACAAGTAAATTATATTTACATGTAGTCTTATTCTCTTTCAGCTCAGTAAGGTATTTAGGACAATCCCTTTTCCAATACCTATCTTTGTTGCAATGGAAACATTTTTCTTTAGGCTTGACGTCCTTAAAGCTTCTTTTATTCTTCTTCATTGGCTTTGTCTTAGCCTTGCCAGTGTCTTTCTTCTTCTTCTTAGCAAATTTGGCAGATTTGCAACATTTGCCTCTCCATTGGGCTTATGAGGATCCATAAGTATGGACTCGTAATGGGTGAGCTCATTAAGTAACTGTGTGAGAGTAAAAGTCAACTTGTTCATAACATAGTTGCTCTTAAACTATAAAACTCTTCAGAAGAGTTTCCATGATTATAGTTACCTAGCTACACTCATCAGTATAAGCTTCATGAGTTTCGCTATATTGAGATAGGTCATCATCCTCAAGACGTGCTCTCGAACGGATGTCCCTTCCTTCATCCTTACGGTCATAGTTGAGACCATATCCTTATGACGTTGCTGCTTTGAAGGCTGCCTAAATATATTTTGTAATGACTCTATCATCATAGATGTTAGGGTAATTGGTTTATGCTTTGCAGTAAGAACCTCGAACATCCCTGCTAGCAAGTAGCAGCAGACCTTCTTATTGGCCACGACCCATTTTTTATAGGCATGCGAATAGCTTGGCCAGTATTTCTGGCTGGCTTTGGAGGACGTTCTTTCGTCAGGACAAATTAAGGTATTCACATACCATCATTTAGTTCATGTTACTTTTTCATTTCACATAATTTTCTCCCATTAATTTATCAATTGAGGGGATAGCTATGATAGGAGAAAACATGTTTGAAAAATAAAATCAACATGCATTTTAACATTAATTCATCGCATATAAAATCATCACAATATTTTGGCACAAAATTAACACATGATGCATGAACCATGTATAATAAATTAGAAACCTAAAAATAATTTCTACGCCACGGAAACCTATCATTCCATAAATAAGTGCCACTGTAGAATAGGTCAAATATTTGCATGATAGATCGAGAAAATCTCAATCGATTAATATATGTGGAATAACTCTTATTCATATATTAATCAACCACTATTTGATTCGATCAAGGAAATTTGATTAACATTTAATCATTCATTCGTGAGTGTAACTCGTTTTTTCGGAACTCTTAGAATTAATTAGTGAAGTGTCACCGTAGGGTAGGTCAATTCACCGGATACATCTAGAGTTCCTATCCTCTCTGAATCCAATCTTGATATTGATCCAAAATGGACATCATCCATAGAGGGACGAAAATAAAGCCGTCTCAATGAGCATTTTGAATCTCATGATATCGAACTAACAACGGAGATCGCGAGATATATTGTCATATATCATTCTCCAATCACTATTTCAAAAGTTAAGGTTTCTATTTAAAATATCCAATATTTTAATCCAATAGTGTCTATTAGTTTATGCGCTGCTAAAACATAACCAAATACATACTAGTGCAAGATTAGTGACATATCTAATTTTAACTCTTAAAATTGTATTCACTAATTCTTGTTAGTCCAAATAATGATTACTCAATTAAACTATTTTAATTAAGCGTAATTTAGTGTCCAATCACAAATTTTAACTCTTAAAATTTAAGTCTACTAACAAGTTTAAAATTTCTTAAATTCAATTTTTTTAAACTTTTAAAATAAATAATCTAATTAATTGTTTTTATGCATAATATATTCCAATTTGACCCCTTTAAATTTCATAAAATTAAATTTATAACTAGAATATTCATGCGTATCTTACATGTTATGGCATGTGAAAATACAAGAGTAGGCACCCTAAGTTATATGACAATTATTCAAACATTTCGAAATAAACATACATATAACATAATTACACTGACCGGACTCATATTTTTCTATACTAATCTAATTAGTATAAAATTTTACCAAAACATCCATTGATCTCTAAATATGGAACAACTTCCAAATCTCCAAAGAATTTTCGGAGCCAGACTATTTCCTTAGCTTCTTCGCAAGATGCTACATATTCAGCCTCCATGGTGGAGTCATCAATACAAGATTACTTTATGCTCTTCCACACAATTGCCCCACCACATAGGGTAAACACTGATCTAGATTTTTATTCCCTAGAATTTACATCCATCTGAAAATCAGAGTCAGTGTATCCTCTAAGGATCATATCCTCACCAAAATACACAAGCGTATAATTCTCATTCTCTTAAGATACTTGAGAACGTGTTTCACCGCAAACCATGATCTAATATTGGGTTAGACTATAACCTACTGACTACTTCCTACTATAAAACAAATGTATGGTCTCGTGCATAACATAACATACATGAGACTACCAACTGTTGAAGTGACCGGTGTTACACACGCGTATAACGCAAGCACACGTATCGTTCAAGTAGTATAAAAATATCGATCCCACGATGACTTAATTCCTACTGTTGTTATAAATTGTTGAATCTATTTATTTACAAATATTTAATTAAAGAGAGAAGAGAATGATTGTTTGATTGGTTGAATGTGGTTTTCCTTAATTAAAATAAAAAAAAGATAATACTAAGGAAAATAACAAAAGACTCAAAGATATAGGGTTGTGAATCTTTCTATATATTTTAAAAGATAAAGTGATTATTTTATGTTTGTGTAATAAATCGGTTTACTAACCTGGAACACGAAATTATGCGAAAGCCTCTGTCGATGGTCAGACGTAAATACCCAGTTTAACCCAATTGAACCATATGTCTATGTCAACCAAATTACCTGGATTCATTAAGTTTAAGTTCCAATTATGGCTACCCCCGCTCGACATGTATATGTCTATCCTGTAAGGAAATCTATTAAAGGGTTATCTATTCTCAAGGAATATCGTGGGCTATTAAGTTTTAGGCTGAAACCTAAAATTCATTTGTCAAGTTTATTTTAGATTTACCACATCAATCTTATTGGTGATTAGACAACAAGAAGCATTAAGTTTAAAACTTAATATGTAAACCTTTAAATTACCCAAACTATAAAATAACCCCTTATAAACCGGTGATATTAGAATTCATTACAACACTAGATAACTAACTTAGTTACGACACATAACTATGGCTAGTAAAAACTTAAATAAAATAAAAAACATAAAGTAAAATGCTGAAAAGTAAATGACAGAAAGTAAATGCTGAAATTAACACTGAAAATTAAATGCTGAAAAGTAAATGCTGAAGTAAATTACTGAAAATTAAATGCTGAAAGTAAATTGCTGAAAAGTAAATGCTGAAAGTAAATTGCTGAAAAGTAAATGCTGAAAGTAAATTGCTGAAAAGTAAATAAAGTAAAAGTACAATAAAAAAAAATGCTGAGGTAAAATGATCAACTTTTATTACTTCTATTTTAAATATCTCCCTTAATATAATATCTTAACTTTGCATAATAATTACCAACCAGCCATATAGGCGGTATCCAGATTAAGTCAAATTAATAATTAATTACCAACCGACGAATCAGACGGTATCCAGTTTAGTCAGGTTAAAACCAATTTAAATAATTACCAACCGACCAATATGGCGGTATCCTTGTTAAGTCAGGTTTTAACTAGTTTATATATTATAATTAAGGGAGATTAAAAAGTTTTACCTTTTACCCCAACAAAGGGGAGTTGCATCCTCATTACTGAAAAGTAAAAACTGAAAATTAATGAAAGAAAAGTACTGTGCATAAATGTAAATTACGGAAAGTAAAAACTGAAAAGTAAAGAAAAGAAAGTGCGAAAGCGGAAATTAATTACTAAAAGCTGTAAATAAACAAACAAGATACAATCTTCTTAGTATTCTTAAGGAATTCCTTAGAAGAAAGTATGAATTTACAAATGAAATGGCTTGTATTTATAGGCAAAATTTTGCCTCCATCAAATCATCCACCAAATCCATTATTAATTGCTCCACTAATTGCTCCACTAATTACTCCACCAAATATATTATTAATTTCTCCACTAATGTCTTATCATGTTTGGTGGTGATTTGATAATTTTTATTATTTATTTATTAATTTATTTTTTGTTTTGAAAATGATTGAAAATGACTTTAATAATTACACACAACACACTTATGGATGGTTCATCAATTTCGGGCATGAAATCTTCAGAATTAGAAATTATTTTGTATTTTAAAGTTGTAGATCTTTGAGTTTCTTTAATCTGGAACATGAAACATCTCAATCCGATATCGGAGTAAAGAGTTATACCTAAGATACTACAGATGTGCAAAATTGGAATTTCCAAAACTACACTTCGTTGAAACGCCCTTTCAAGTTTCCAATCTCCAAAATTAATATGTCAAGTCCAATTTTTGCCCTTATTTGACCCACATTTCGTCCTAAATAATTTCATTGTGTCCCAATATTATTTTATCAATAAAATAAACTAAAATACATAAAAAGTTCATCAAACCCGAGAAACTAAAAAAATATTAAGTAAAAGGGGCGGTAAATATTGATATATTTTCCGCTCATCACACCCCCAAACCTAAAATTTTTCTAGACCTCGAGCAAAAATAAAATAAAATACAAGAATCAATTAAAATTAAACTAAACCACTTCGTAGGGATCATAGTTGCATTTAGCATATGCAACAAGCCTTTAAACCCCTAGGTGTCCCTTGTGGACGAGTTATAGGCTCGTGAGGGCTTACAACAACGATACCCACAATCGTTTTTCAAAAGTAAAAAGATAATAAAACTAATGCACACAAAAGCAAAAAGACAAGCGAAAAGAGAATAAAGAAGTTAGTGACTAATCAGGTGAAACTTTTACTCCAAGTTACTAGTTGTTTTCTTTCTTTCTAAATTACTGAATAATTAAATTCTCCGATTATATTTACCATTCTCCATATACACAGCCGAAAAATATTAAACTACTCATTTTTGCCCACAATAGTCACAAGTGCAGTTGATAAGAGAGTAATATTTTTGTCCTAAAGTTTTATCAGAATTCACACCTTTTTGTAGCAATGAAATAATTTTTCTCATTTTTCTGATTTTTTTTCTTTGATTTTTGATTTTTTTTTAATTTATATACAATATCTTCCATCTATGTAGCGAATGTTGGGTCGGTGGCTCCCAAACCAGTTGGCTTTAGGGCACCAGATGTTAAGACACCCCTACGGACTTAATTACTCAGACTTCAGATATATATAGTTTTGCAGCATCTTTGATCCATGTAGCGAGCTTTGGGCCAGTGACTCCCAAACCAGTTGGTTTTAGGGCACTAAGTGTTAAAACACCCCTACAGACGTAATAACTCGGATCTCAGACGTTTGTTTGTTTTTTTTACTCCATCACTTTTTGAGATGCTTCCTCCAATTAAACTAGAGCCGTGAATATTACAAATTTTTCAATTAGAACTTATGTCTGTATGTTACTATGCATGTTGATAATACCTGCTAACTGAGCATATGAAGATCCATTTTAGTCAGTTTTATGGAGAATTTACAAATTAAAAAATTTAAAATGAAATAAACAAAAATTAACTTGTTCCGAAATAGGTTTGAGATACGTCTTAGGAGTGGAAATTCCTTACTCAGCTATTTCTTACCAATTTCACCTTTTTAGTCAAAATAAAAACACAAAAACGCAAAATATTTTTGTAATTTTTGAAAAAATTTCAATTTTTTTTTGTATTTTTCGAAAAATTTTGGACTAAAAATAAAAACAACACACAACTAAAAACAAGATACTAATCAACTAATTCCCTCCCCCAAACCTAAATGAGACATTGCCCCCAATGTCTTAAACAGTAGAAGAAGAGTTTAAAAGATAATACATGGTTAGCTGAAATTCTACAGGAAATTAAGGTTAAGATCCAGATTAATCCTACGCCTCTTACCACGATCGTCCTCGGACCAATTTATCTTTGAAATGACACGGTCAATTCGTGGTTCATAAGTTAAGATTTGGTCAATTAGATCCGGAGTAGTTCTGGCAGTGAAGAGGAGTTATTTTAAAGGTTTTGACACGAACCCATTTATCCGGGCATCATCAAGAAACACACAAATAAAATCATAAAATCCATCAACGTTAAACAGCCCAATTGGTTTCTGATGTATGTTCAAGTTCGCCCAAGATAGCACTATAAAAATTTCCTCCAATGTACCCAAGCCATCTGGCAAAGCAATAAAAGCATCAGCACGGTTAATCATTTCTACCAGTCGTTCAGACATACCTGGCACAATTAGCTCTTCTCCGTTTGATGGTCCAATAAGATTTTCTTCTACCAAGGGTTTTGGGATGATTCCCAAAACGTGACTGTCTTCTTCCTGTACAGCTTTTGAAACGATCCACATAAGTCCAATATTACCTCCGCCATAGACTAAGTGCATATTCCTTGCAGCTAAGACTCGACCCAATTCATGTGCTGCTTCTACGTATTGTGGTTTAGTACCAACATTAGTACCGCAAAACACACAGATGTTTTCAATTCGTCTTCTTGAAGTGGCTTCCATTTTTTTATGTATTTCTTTCTCAACTCTGGATGACTTCAAAAGTGTAATGATAGGCTGAATTTATAGAACCTGAAAAGGGTGAGTAATAATAGCACTAGTATCTTCCAAATGACGATTGTTAGCTAAATGATAAAAGAAATCATGAAAGGTCAAAAAGTCTAGATTTTGTCTACGAAAATAAAAATAATTACAAAAAAAAGTAAATCAAAGCAATATTTAAGGCAACAAAATTGTGTACGAAATACGCCAATCGCTTAGTATAATTCATCAGGATGCGTCTCAAGAATCCATTCCTTACTCAGCCATCACTAATGACTTAATTCTCATCTTTGCCAAACACCATTCCTTCTGTCTTATGCTTCGTTTGAGCTTTTCCTACAAAAATAACACACAAAATTAAAAGAACTCTACAACATGTATACACAAAATATAAACTCTACAACATGTATACACAAAATATAAAATTAGAAATTATAACAAAGTGCAAGGGTTGCCTCCCTGCTAGCGTTAAATTTTTCATCTTCAGCCAGACGTGATTGAAATCTATCCGTCAATGAGGTTTCAGCGTCGTTTTGGATGTCCTATTAAAGACATTCTCATGTACGTTGCTTTTGACGGGTCTCTTCCAATGGTAAGTTGGAAAAAAGATTTTGTCTCATTCAGTGCTTGTGCCACCTTTTTAACTTTTGTTGCTCCAGTGGTTCCTGAAAAGAAAGAAAGAAAATCAGGAGGTCTCGTATGGTGCTTGACTTGGAATGGGAGTTCCATTCTGTCAAGCTTCTGATTGATATCTTTGATTTGTACTCCCCAAAACAATGATGTTTCGCTAGAATGCTCTGGATCTTTAATAAGGTCAGACATTTGCTCCTCCATTTGCTCTGTTTCTTGCTCCACATTTTCTTCGCAGATGTATTTTAGGATCTCAGCATTCAATTCTTCATCTGTCATCTGTGAAATGCATGCTCCCGAAGTATCAACGTGAGGATGTAAAGATGTGTCTGTTTTTAGGTCTTCATCCTCTGATCTGAGTGAAATGATTGGCTCAGGTAGATCTTCTTCAAACATTTTTGCAATGCATTCTCCAAGATCTTCATTTTGAGGATGGAAAGAGTCATTTTCCCTTGTTGGTGTAGTTGGTACAAATAACTCAAAGATATAGGGTTGTGAATCTTTCTAATATATTTTAAAAGATGAAGTGATTATTTTATGTTTGTGTAATAAATCGGTTTACTAACCTGGAACACGAAATTATGCGAAAGCCTCTGTCGATGGTCAGACGTAAATACCCAGTTTAACCCAATTGAACCATAAGTCTATGTCAACCAAATTACTTGGATTCATTAAGTTTAAGTTCCAATTATGGCTACCCCCGCTCGACATGTATATGTCTATCCTGTAAGGAAATCTATTAAAGGGTTATCTATCCTCAAGGAAGATCGTGGGCTATTAAGTTTTAGGCTGAAACCTAAAATTCCTTTGTCAAGTTTATTTTAGATTTACCACATCAATCTTATTGGTGATCAGACAACAAGAAGCATTAAGTTTAAAACTTAATAAGTAAACCTTTAAATTACCCAAACTATAAAATAACCCTTATAAACCGGTGATATTAGAATTCATTACAACACTAGATAACTAACTTAGTTACGACACATAACTATGGCTAGTAAAAACTTAAATAAAATAAAAAACATAAAGTAAATGCTGAAAAGTAAATGACGGAAAGTAAATGCTGAAATTAAACACTGAAAATTAAATGCTGAAAAGTAAATGCTGAAAGTAAATTACTGAAAATTAAATGCTGAAAGTAAATTGCTGAAAAGTAAATGCTGAAAGTAAATTGCTGAAAAGTAAATAAAGTAAAAGTACAATAAAAAAAATGCTGAGGTAAAATGATCCACTTTTATTACTTCTATTTTAAATATCTCCCTTAATATAATATCTTAACTTTGCATAATAATTACCAACCAGCCATATAGGCGGTATCCAGATTAAGTCAAATTAATAATTAATTACCAACCGACCAATCAGGCGGTATCCAGTTTAGTCAGGTTAAAACCAATTTAAATAATTACCAACCGACCAATATGGCGGTATCCTTGTTAAGTCAGGTTTTAACTAGTTTATATATTATAATTAAGGGAGATTAAAAAGTTTTACCTTTTACCCCAGCAAAGGGGAGTTACATCCTCATTACTGAAAAGTAAAAACTGAAAATTAAAGAAAGAAAAATACTTTGCATAAAAGTAAATTGCGGAAAGTAAAAACTGAAAAGTAAAGAAAAGAAAGTGCGAAAGCGGAAATTAATTACTAAAAGCTGTAAATAAACAAACAAGATACAATCTTCTTAGTATTCTTAAGGAATTCCTTAGAAGAAAGTGTGAATTTACAAATGAAATGGCTTTGTATTTATAGGCAAAATTTTGCCTCCATCAAATCATCCACCAAATCCATTATTAATTGCTCCACTAATTGCTCCACTAATTACTCCACCAATCTATTATTAATTTCTCCACTAATGTCTTATCATGTTTGGTGGTGATTTGATAATTTTTATTATTAATTTATTTTTTGCTTTGAAAATGATTGGAAATGACTTTAATAATTACACACAACACACTTATGGATGGTTCATCAATTTCGGGAATGAAATCTTCAGAATTAGAAATTATTTTGTATTTCAAAGTTGTAGATCTTTGAGTCTTCTTTAATCTGGAACTTGAATCATCTCAATCCGATATCATAGTAAGGAGTTATACCTAAGATACGACAGATGCGCAAAATTGGAATTTCCAGAACTGCACTTCGTTGAAACGCCCTTTCAAGTTTCCAATCTCCAAAATTAATATGTCAAGTCCAATTTTTGCCCTTATTTGACCCACATTTCGTCCTAAATAATTTCATTGTGTCCCAATATTATTTTATCTATAAAATAAACTAAAATACATAAAAACGTTCATCAAACCCGAGAAACTAAAAAAATATTAAGTAAAAGAGGCGGTAAATATTGATATATTTTTCGCTCATCACACCCCCAAACCTAACATTTTTCTAGACCTCGAGTAAAAATAAAATAAAATACAAGAAACAATTAAAATTAAACTAAACCACCTTCGTAGGGATAATAGTTGCATTTAGCATATGCAACAAGCCTTTAAACCCCTAGGTGTCCCTTGTGGACGAGTTAAAGGCTCGTGAGGGCTTACGTGATTCTTCGTACCTTGAATGATTCCGATAATTCTACCACTCTGAAAGGTATATGCATTGATCGCTCGGGTGGTTACCATCGCATATCTCACATCTCCCCATTGCTTTCTGATGAGCAAATGTAGTATTGCTTGATTCTGACATCCAGTGATAGTTGTTGGGCTGGACAACAGGCCTCAGAAAACCGGACCGTTGCTCCCTGAATTGGGGTGTATCTTCTTCTAGTAAAGCTCATAATCTTTCAATCTCCCAATAATGTTCCATTTTTTAATCACCTGAAAACAAAAGAAAGAAATAAAAATTACAGATAAAAATAAAGAAAATTAGATACAAGTAAATTAGATAGCTTCAAAATTAATAACTCAAGAAATATAAGTCCCCGGCAACGGCGCCAAAAGCTTTACCGGTGCTTACACACGCGTATAACACAAGTGCACGTATCGTTCAAGTAGTATAAAATATCGATCCCACGAGGACTTAATTCCTACTGTTGTTATTAATTGTTGAATCTATTTATTTACAAATATCTAATTAAAGGGAGAAGAAAATGATTGTTTGATTGGTTGAATGTGGTTTTCCATAATTAAAATAAATAAAAGAAAATACTAAGGAAAATAACAAAAGACTCAAAGATCTAGGGTTGTGAATCTTTCTAATATCTTTTAAAAGATGAAGTGATTATTTTATGTTTGTGTAATAAATCGGTTTACTAACCTGGAACACGAAATTATGCGAAAGCCTATATCGATGGTCAGACGCAAATACCCAGTTTAACCCAATTAAACCATATGTCTAAGTCAACCAAATTACCTAGATTTATTAAGTTTAAGTTCCAATTATGGCTACCCCCGCCCGACAGGTATATGTCTATCCTGTAAGGAAATCTATTAAAGGTTATCTATCCTCAAGGAAGATCGTGGGCTATTAAGTTTTAGGCTGAAACCTAAAATTCCTTTGTCAAGTTTATTTTAGATTTACCACATCAATCTTATTGGTGATCAGACAACAAGAAGCATTAAGTTTAAAACTTAATAAGTAAACCTTTAAATTACCCAAACTATAAAATAACCCCTTATAAACCGGTGATATTAGAATTCATCACAACCCTAGATAACTAACTTAGTAACGACACATAACTAGGGCTAGTAAAACTTAAATAAAATAAAAGACATAAAGTAAATGCTGAAAAGTAAATGACGGAAGTAAATGCTGAAATTAAATACTGAAATTAAATACTGAAAAGTAAATGCTGAAAGTAAATTACTGAAGACTAAATGCTGAAAGTAAATTGCTGAAAAATAAATGCTGAAAGTAAATTGCTGAAAAGTAAATGCTGAAAGTAAATTGCTGAAAAGTAAATGCTGAAAGTAAATTGCTGAAAAGTAAATAAAGTAAAAGTACTATAAAAAAAATGCTGAGGTAAAATGATCCACTTTTATTACTTCTACTTTAGATATCTCCCTTAATATAATATATTAACTTTGCATAATAATTACCAACCAGCCATATAGGCGGTATCCAGATTAAGTCAAATTAATAATTAATTACCAACCGACCAATATGGCGGTATCATCGTTAAGTCAGGTTTTAACTAGTTTATATATTATAATTAAGGGAGATTAATCTAAATATTAGTAATAAAAGTTTTACCTTTTACCCCAGCAAAGGGGAGTTACCTCCTCATTACTGAAAAGTAAAAACTGAAAATTAAAGAAAGAAAAGTATTGTGCATAAAAGTAAATTGTGGAAAGTAAAAACTGAAAAGTAAAGAAAATAAAGTGCGAAAACGGAAATTAATTACTAAAAACTGTAAATAAACAAACAAGATACAATCTTCTTAGTATTCTTAAGGAATTCCTTAGAAGAAAATATGAATTTACAAATGAAATGGCTTGGTATTTATAGGCAAAATTTTGCCTCCATCAAATCATCCACCAAATCCATTATTAATTGCTCCACTAATTGCTCCACCAAATCCATTATTAATTGCTCCACTAATGTCTTATCATGTTTGGTGGTGATTTGATAATTTTTATTATTTATTTATTAATTTATTTTTTGCTTTGAAAATGACTTTAATAATTACACACAACACACTTCTGGATGGTTCATCATATTTGGGCATGAAATATTCATAATTCGAAATTATTTTGTCTTTTAATGTTGTAGATCTTTGAGTTTTATTTAATCTGGAACTTGAATCAGCTAAATCCGATATCTGAGTAAAAAGTTATGCCCAAAATACGACAGATGCGCAAAACTAAAATTTCCAAAACTGCACTTCGTTGAAACGCCCTTTCAAGTTTCCAATCTCCAAAATTAATATGTCAAGTCCAATTTTTGCCCTTATTTGACCCACATTTCATCCTAAATGATTTAATATTGTCCCAATATTATTTTATCTGCAAAATAAACTAAAACACATCAAAACATTCATCAAACCCGAGAAACTAAACAAAATATTAAGTAAAAGGGGCGGTGAATATTGATATATTTTCCGCTCATCATGAAGCATATGAGATATGTCATATTTCCTCAACTATTTGAGGTGTCTTATGAGACTGTTCCTTCGACAAATAAACTTCATATCGAAAGGGCAAGTTTCCTTTCTTACAGTGTAGGATAAATCAAGCCTTGTACAGTCTGTTAAATACATCAAACCTCCTATTACTCTAAAGTATTCCAATTGAGAGATACCCTCTGTTTTATTCTTTGATATATGTAAACTTACATCTATAGGAGTTTTAGCCATAGCATAATCATCTTCGTTGTAATTACCAAGAATTTTATCCACATAGTGAAACTGACTAAGAATAAGTCCATCTGAAATCCTTGAGATTCTTATTCCCAAAATGACATCTGCTAGGCAAATTTCTTTAATGTCAAACTTAGATTTCAACATATTCTTGGTAGACTTAACTATTTTATCATTACCTCCAACAATTAACATGTCATCAACATAAAGACATAAAATGATATATCCAATTTCGGTCTCTTTACATAAACACATATATCACATTCTTTGATTTTAAAACCATTTGGCATTCTAACATGGTCAAATATTTCATGCCATTATTTCGGAGCTTGTTTCAATCCATACAAGAATTTTAGTAACTTATAGATTTTCTTTTCTTGCACTGGAGCTATAAAGCCTTCAAGTTATTCCATGTTGATTTTTTCGTCTAAATCTCCATTTAGAAATGTTATTTTTGTTGGGAAGCGGCAGCGAGTGCGCAGCGGAAAATTAAAATTATTATGCCGCTTTCCCTTTGCTCAAGACCCATTTGTTTTGATTATTCTACAAGCCTAGGTATGTTACTATATATTCTAAGCATAAAACTCATAAAACATGCAAAGAACATAAACCTAAACATGCTAACTATCATAAGAACTCTAAATAAAATAAAGAAAGAAAAAAACTTACTTGAACCGTAGACTCCTCCAGTTCTCCCTCCAATCTACAAGCTTTTCTCGAACTCAGCAAGCTCTTCCACGTTCCAAAGAGCCACCCAAGTGTGTGGTCTCCAAACATGCACACACCAAAGCCAAAACTCAACGGCAAGACTACGCCTTGAGTGCACGGGTATTTTGCCATTGGTGCTAGCCTAGGCAAATACCTCAAAACTTCTAACTCGAGGTTTCTCTAGTCAATTACACTTAAGGATCCTCAAAATCAGTGGCCTACTCTTAAACTTTAGAGTTGCTCACTTATATAACCCAAGATATGAAAGGTTTGGTGTAAAAATTTGTGAAGAATTCTTTGGGTTTATATAGTGCTCCAAAGACAACAAAATTAATTAAGAATCCGATGAGGGATAAAAGCTAATTTAATCTTAGCCATTGGATCTTAATTTAGTGGTTTAATGAGATTATAAAATCCTAATAAGAGTTTGGGCCGAATTGGAATTCAAAACAAATAACAAAAAAAATTATTTACTATTCACGTTACAATTCATGTACTATTCACGTGAATAGTAATTTTTTTTGTGTTTTATTCTAATTCCCAAAGTGCCCCCATCGTCATTCACTAATCCCTAAGCCACAATGGAACCTCATAAATGATCTGTTCAATAATTAAACAAATTGAACCATTTATGAACATTTCCTCAGCAATCATATATGCTGTTATATTTATACTGTGCACTGTTAACCATTGATTTCGACTTTGTTGTGTGTGACCTTTTGGGTTCCCCTCAAGTTGGACATGAAATGAATCGTGATAATTTAATCGAACATAAATTATACTCCGATCAGATGGTCGTTCGATTTCAATGACCAAGGTTGACATCTAGCAACATGCCAAGGCCCCCAAATGAGAAGGAAATATATATATATATATATATATATTATATATACCAATTCTGTATGCGATTTACATATGATATTGTCCCTCGCCTCACTGTATCCCCACCTATTGACCTAGGTTATGGAAAATGTCTACCCATATTGTAGGGGTTTTAGGGGGTGAATCCGGTAACGCAGCGGAAGCGGTGAAAATTCAATTTTCAGATTTCAAACTTTTTCTCGGATTAATTAAATAAACATATTTATTTAACATTCCAATAATCAAATTATGAAAATAAATTCAATAAATCATATTTAAGTGAATTTACCGAAATACCCTTACTTTGGTATTTTGTCCATTTTAGTCCGAAATTGATCTAATCAATTTTGATGATTCTAAATCATTTCTAAGATGAACTTATGATGCTCAAAACATCAAAACACCAAAACAACCAAAATCCCCAAATCCTTATCCAAAGCCTAGAGCACCATTTGGGCTCCAATTTGTGCATTTTGCACTTTCATGCTTCAAGACACATCCAAATGATATCCAATGAACATGAAACTTTATATGCATCATATACACCACAAATTATACAACATATATGAAAAGCCCCAAATTTGGAATTAGTTAAGAACCCTAATTTTTCAATTTCCACAAATTGGACAAATTAGACCAAATACATTAAATCAATTACTTCAATCATCATTCTTCCATCCAATCCAAGTCTCAACACAATGAAACAACTCAAGATCAAATCTAGGTCATTTAAGAGTGGGTCAATAACTCTAGATTAGCAACATGGTTTCCAAAACCTTAAAAGAAAGTTTACAACTACAATAGTCACAACCTTCCTTCACCATACATGCTCAACACTTCAATCAAACTTCCATCAACAAACACAAAGAAATAAAGAAAGAAATAATCTAAGAACATCACATGTTGAAGCCTAGAACCTAAGGAACATTTCCTCTCTAATAGCAAGTTTGAAAAACTTACTAAAATTCCAAGCTTTCTTTGATTTATCTTTATTTTCTCAAGCTTTCCTTAGTTTCTTCAATGTAGTTTTCTTTTATAAAGTGTATTAGGTTTTTTTTAACCAAATGAAAAGCAAATGAAAACAATATATACTTGTGCATTTAAGCCTTGGCCGAAATTTGTAACAAGTATATACCAAATTTTTCATTTCAAATTCATTTCAAATGCATTTGTTATCTTAATACAAATATCTAAAACTACTTTATAGATATTTATTTAAGTCAACAATTGCAACTAACATCATTTACTTTAAATATCCTAATGTAAGATATTTATATTTTAATTAATTTAATCATTTAACAATTAAATAATTAATTAATTAATCAAATACAAATATATTAAATATATGTATAATATTTACATTAAATATTAAAAACATATATTCATTTAGGATATAAGTCAAATAACTCATTTTGACTATTATTAATGTGTATTTAAATTAATCAAGTATTAAATGTAAATACACAATAATTAAGTAAATGACTATCTAGTCTCTTTAGCACGTATCTTGCGTTTAACCATTAAACGACTTTATAAATAACCAATATTATTTATTAATGTTGCTCTAGTGCTCTACGAGTATGTTTCATTATTGAGACTCTCTTGGTTCAGGTATATCCGTCACGAAATCAAATTTCGTGTCCATAATTTATCCACCCGTAGATTATGACGATCACGGATAATCTCGCTGAACCACACAGGTCGAGGTCATGGCAAATGTATAATTCCTCCATCACAGGTATCCGGATAAATCCCAGAGATATAGATGTAAACGTCAAATCTCTATCGAGATTATCCAGTCGACTATTCTATTAGCAATCTCTAAAAGAATGTTTAGAACTAGCTTCTAAACTTTACCACGGGCCCATGGTTTTATCTGATTGCTAATCATATGGACTACCTATGCTCTGATACACAGAACTGACGGATCCTATCTTGATACACATAGGACACCCTGAGGATCTATCTACACCCAACGAACAGGCGGAGGTCTGATCTAAATAGATCGGTGACGTGACTGCCGTCTAAGTGTAGAAGATGTCTCATGTGCCCACAATGGCATCTCAAGTCTAAGAATCACAAGTGTTACTCAACCCAAGAAGATTCTTATTGACGCTGGTGTACCATCCATTAAGAATCTTCGGTGAGTCGTTCAGTGTTTATCCGCTATAAACACCTACACGTCTATACTAGTCTCCAAGACTAATGGTTCATTGAGAAACCATTGGAATCATATATTCCAGTATACGACATGTACCGGTCTCAACGAGTTTACTATACTGACCAAGTAGTGTAAACCTTGACCAGGAACTGTCTGAGAATAACAACGTCATGATACTTCTCAATGTCCGTTGCGACGCTTTTGCAACTTTATCATGACTAATCATTCTAGGGTCATTACGTCTTTACCTATAGAAAGATAGATTATATTATAGAAACTGCATATATTATTCATAATAATAATGTTTTACAGAAGTATTTAACAGAAATACAACCGGGATTGGCGCTCTGAGCACCAACCCCAACAAAATCTCCCACTTGCTCTAGTGCTATCGATTGTATCTAATACCTCGACTCCACGTGTTTATCAAACAGCTTCGGAGGTATGGCCTTCGTCAGCGGGTCTGCTATATTATCTTCACTCGGTACCTTGCACACGACAATATCCCCTCGCGATACGATCTCTTGAATGATGTGGTACTTGCGTTCCACATGCTTCGACTTCTGATGCGCCCTCGGTTCCTTTGCTTGCGCAATGGCTCCAGTATTATCACAGTATAACGGAATCGCATTCTCGATACTTGGGACAACTCCCAATTCTGTGATAAAGTTCTTTATCCACACAGCCTCTTTTGCAGCTTCAGAAGCTGCAATATATTCCGCCTCAGTGGTGGAATCAGCTGTCGATCCCTGTTTGGAACTCTTCCAACAAACTGCACCTCCGTTAAGGGTAAAGACAAATCCAGATGTAGACTTTCTATAATCGGGATCCGATTGGAATCGGAGTCTGTATACCCATTAACCTGCAGTTCGTTTCCTCCATAAACTATTAACTTATCCTTAGTACCTTTAAGATACTTTAGGATATGTTTAATGGCCATCCAATGGTCATTACCTGGATTGGACTGATATCGGCTAGTTACGCTAACAGCGAAACTGATATCAGGCCTCGTACATAACATGGCATACATTATGCTACCCAAACACGAAACATAAGGTTGGTTAGACATTCTAACCTTCTCATCTTCTGTTTGTGGACACATCTTCTTGGAAAGATGAATCCCATGTCTGAACGATATGTTTGCTGTCTTACAATTACCAAAACTATACCGTTCCAAGATCTTATCTATGTACGTTGATTGGGATAACCCAATCAGCCTCCTTTGTCTATCTCTATAGAGTTTTATCCCTAAAACATAGGAAGCTTCTCCCATGTCCTTCATGGAGAAATTCTTACAGAGGTACGCTTTGACGCTTTGCAACATACCTAAATCATTCCCAATGATTAAGATGTCATCAACATATAGGACTAAAAATACGACCATGCTCCCACTGGCCTTCTGATACACACAGGATTCTTCCGAATTCTTGAGAAAACCAGACGATCTAATAATCTCATCGAATCAAAGATTCCAACTTCGTGAAGCTTGTTTAAGTCCATAAATGGACTTCTTAAGCTTACATACCATACCCGAGGTTTCGCTAGACGCGAAACCTTCCGGCTGTTCCATATAGATTTCTTCATGAAGAAATCCATTTAGAAAAGCCGTTTTGACATCCATTTGCCAAATCTCGTAGTCATGATACGCAGCTATAGAAAGCAAAATCTGGATAGACTTAAGCATTGCAACTGGTGAAAAAGTTTCATCGTAGTCGACGCCAGGTCACTGCGTGTAACCTTTGCTACCAGTCGGGCCTTGTAAGTCTCAACCTTACCATCAGGCCCGCGCTTCCTCTTGTAAACCCATTTACAACCGATAGGAACAATTCCTTCGGGAAGCGGAATCTTGTCCCAAACTTGATTTTCATGCATTGAGTCTATCTCGGATTTCATGGCACTTTGCCATTTCACGGAGTCGATGTCCAACATCGATTCTCTATAGGTGAAAGGATCTGTCTCTTCAACCAAGAGAACTTCCAGACTCTTTTCTTGTATCAAATACAAGCGTTCAGGAGGTCTAGATACCCTTTCCGACCTACGGAGTGTGTGTGTTGAAGGTCCTTCATCTACTTGAACTTCAGGTTCCTCCGTTGGTTCGTTGTTTTCAGGTTGGACTTCATCAAGCTCAACATGTCTATGATTACCACCTTCTGACAAAAATTCTACTTCTAGAAATTTTACGAAGCGAGCTACGAACACATTTCGATGCTCGGTATCATAGAACAGATATCCCCTCGTATTCGAAGGATATCCAACAAACCTAAACTTTTGCCCTCGAGGCGAAAGCTTATCTTGCTAAGTCACCCTGACATAGGCAGGACAACCCTAAACCTTAATATAATTAAGATTTGGTCTCCTACCGAACCATATCTGATACGGTGTCGTAGGAACAGCCTTTGAAGGAATCTTATTCAAAAGATGTACGGCTGTTAAGAGAGAGTAACCCCATAAGTAATAGGGCAAATCTGTGAAACTCAACATCGATCGGACCATATCCAATAAAGTCCGATTTCTCCTTTCAGATACACCATTGTGCTGTGGTTGTACCTGGAGGAGTATATTGAGCGAGAATCCCATTCTCCTTCATATAATCCATGAACTCACCACTCATATATTCGCCGCCTCGATCTGATCGAAGGCATTTAATATATTTACCAGTTTGTTTTTTCTACTCATTTCGGAACTCTTTGAACTTTTCAAAGGTTTCCGATTTATGTCGCATCAAATACACATAACCGTACCATGACAAATCATCAGTAAAGGTAACGAAGTACGAATAACCACTGTGAGCGGTTTGACTTAGTGGACCACATACATCAGAATGTACGAGTTCCAATAAGTTAGTGGCGCGGTGTCCAACACCAGAAAATGGAGCTTTGGTCATCTTACCCTGAATACAGGATTCACAAATTGGATAGGATTCAATGGTAAGATCTGATATCAAACCATTCCTAACCAATTGGGTAAGGCGTTTAACGCCAATGTGACCAAGTCTCATATGCCAAGTTCAGTATTATTAATTACAGGTAAACTACGTTTATTAACTACAGTATTTTATATATCTTTTGAAGTTTGCAATGTATAATGACCATGCTGGTTTGGACAACAAAGGATCTGAATATTATTTTTATCATATAAATACAAAAACTATTCTTAATATTAATACAAAAGCCTTCTGTATCTAATACAAAAAGTGATATAATATTGCGACACATCCCGGTACAAAATGACAGTCATCATATAACAAAAGTGTCCCATTCGGCAATGAGATCTCGCATACTCCCACTGCAACTGCATCCAAAGAGTCTCCACTCCCGAACCGCAACTGCATCTCTCCTGGCTTCAGTTTCCTACTTTCCTTCAGCACCTGCAACGAATTGCAAATGTGAATGGGACAAGCAGAATCTAAAATCCAGCTGGATGTAACGGCTTCACAAGCCAAAGTTAAATCAATAACTGGAAAATAAAAGTACCTGATGTAGAAGCTCTGTCTCCTCACTTGGGCAATGTAATCAGGACAGTTTCCTTTTCCAGTGCCCGACTTTTCCGCAGTGGTGGCATTGTCTTCAGAAGCCCTTTTGGGCTTTGCAATCTTCGCCTGTTGTTGAGGACCAAAAGCCTTCTTCTTCTTCTTGCCTTTCATGTTCTTTCCCTTGGACTATCCTTGGGAAGAAGCCGAAAGAGAAGTAGTTCTAGAGGGCGAGTCGGTACTCCCTTCTTAAGGTCCTCTTCTGCCGTGAGCAACATCCTATGTAGCTCCTGGTTGGTACAGACAGTCCCGTGCATGTTGAAGTACATCACGAACTGGCGAAATGAAGCTGGTAGTGAACTAAGAATGACACTCCTACCGAGAATGTCATTCACAGATGAGATTATGTTGCCTCAATTGATCGATCAAATCGATCATCTGAAGAACATGTGGGCTAACACTCTGCCCCTCATCCAGACACGCATGGAACAGTTCCATGGCGACTTTGTGAACAATCACTTGTTCTTGGTTCTCAAACGATTGTCTCAATCGCGTCATCATACTATAGGAATCTAACATACCATAGTACTGTTGCTTGAGTTTCGGAGAAAGTGAACTAAGGATGTATGATTTAACCCTTAATCATCATCCTTCCAAGTTTCAAAAACTTGGCGTTCCTCCTCCGAAGCATCCGCACTCACTGCAAGGGGCAACGGACCCTCAAAAACATAACCCAGCTTTTCGGAATCGAGGACAATCCTCAAATCCCAATTCCCAGTCTGCAAAGTTCTCAGCGCCTTCAGTTTGTTCGCATCAAGCATACGCGCAAACTGATTTGTGGATTGTGCCGCCATCGCCCATCTATCATATAGATCACGAAAAACGGTTAGCAGATAAATCAGTTTCATATAATATCAAAAGCATAAACTAGATCATGGATTTTTAATCTAATATGCCCCTCCCACTAAATCGTGCAATACTGTAATCCCAAAACAGAATACAAATATTTAATAATTAAATTAAATACTAATAGTGAAAAGTGGATCCCGTGAATATAATTCGGCTCACAGCAGAGGCACGGTCTCGCCTACGTATATTCATCAGGTAGACAACTCATTTGTCAATCATTCACTAATGACTCCTAAGTATCCGTTCCTGGCCGTTTCTCGTTGTCGCTGCGAAGGCAGGCCCACAAGGAGACGTACCAAGGTTAAACTCGTCAATGATGATAACTCAAGTTACTTACGTAATCCTGACAGCTAGGGCACGTTCAGAATTCCGCTTTTACTTGAATTTACCTAGTATATAATATACATCCGGTATAAATAAATCTTTATCGGCTACATCCTCACAAGCATAGGCACGGTCTCGAATGTAGTCACAAAGAAGTATTCATAATCCGTATTGACAAGACGGACCATATAACATGCATCAAATACATAATTACATTCAACCTTATTAATTAGAGATTTTCCGCTAAGTGACATACACCATAAATCTAACCAATTTAGATCCTAATAAGCATGCATAAAGTCAAGAAAACA
>SKCR01006308.1:0-25148 GCA_019454045.1 Zanthoxylum bungeanum
TCGCTGTCCCCCAAGCCACTAAACTAGAACCAGGGGTGCAGATCTATGCTACCCTCTAAGCTCTGAAATTATGACCTAGGGGCATCTGTCATCCCTAGTCCTGGACTAGGATCTGGGAGCATTATGTATCGTCGTCCCCCCAGTCCTCTACATGCGCACATGTCATCTGTGAATTCCATATCTGTACCAAGTTACGTACTGAGGTGGGGTTTTCCCTCATGCCTTGAAAACATAAAACTCATATTTTGAAAACATATATTTTCTAAATCATTTCTTAAAACATGCAAAAAAAAAATATAACTGATAGTGAAATTGGCTAACACCCTAAGTACCTTAAAAAGTAAGTCTGAACATCAAAACATATAAATAAAATAGACATTAAAAAAATAAGGTCCACTCACAGGTTGGAATCTAGTTGGTGCTATACCACTTTGTCGAATGAAATTATAATTCCTGCAATGGTCTATAAGCGGTAACTTGGTTAGATTATAAACCATGAGACAGGTTCAGAACTAGGCTAAACTTCTCAATTCAAGTATGTGATATCTTCACTTGGTATATCATGCTTGTAATAAGATTTAATGTACGTACGAGAATTGATACGAGTGTAACATCCCGCCTAGGCCAGGATGCTACCGGCAAGAGACAGGCTAAACCCATCTCCATAAGCCTCTGAATCTAACGAAATTTCGGCATGATGTATTCGTAACATCATGCAACCTGGCCTGTAGCCAGCATCCAAAAACAATAAGAACACAACAATCTCGGCCTCAGGCCGGAAACACAACATCAAGGCCTCAGGCCTGAACTCAAACAACAAAAGTAAATACTTGGCCTCCGGCCAGAACTCAAAACAACAACTACATTATTACATAATTCTTACTTAAATGATACAAATGTAAAATACAATAAAAAGGGCCGTGAGGACCCACAACTTGACCCAGGACTCCCTTGACTGCAATTAGGGCGATCCACCGTCTTCAAAGTCTTCACCGAACTACCGCTACTAACCTGCAAAACTGCAACTGAAAAGATGTGAGTCATATTGACTCAGTAAGTAATCATGCAAATGGTTATAAAGTTTTAATTAAATGTCTATTCCTTATTCATTTCACAAACCTGACACTTGTACTGTACCTTAACTGATCAACACCTGCCAACTTCTGTTTGCTATTACACTATCAAACTTCTATATTACATATGTGTATATGTACATATATTCCTATATCACCACCACGAGAAGTTCCATCGTACGATTGGAGCATAACACCAAATTCTGCATACTCTATATACTTGTTACTAATCAGGTTCAAGTATTTATCATAACTTTCTCTCTTCCATTATCTTAAAATATCATCAAATCGGATATCTAACATCTTATTTTTGTTAACTATCAAATCCACTACCCATAGTTACATGCATGTGTTACCATTTCATCAAGTCTAGCATCCTTACAGTATGTTCTTTCTAAGTAAGTAAGCATCTCATACAATCATCATTAATACGTATTCATTCAAATAAGGTCATGCTACTATGCACGCATATTTACAACGTGATACTTCTATATGAACGTGTTCCATACAAGATTAACCATATGTACATGCGGATGCAGTCATGTCACAAATATTTATGTCAACTAAGTGCTTTTAAATGATAACTAAAACATATGATTTAATTATGTAACTTGTAAACCATACTCGTCTTAACATGCAAATGCTTTCATAAGATACTTTTGAAATCTTTTTTGAAATGCTATTTCGGAAAACTCTTTCTGAATTCTTTATCTGAAAGTTTCTTTCTGAAAAATCTTTTCTGAAGGCGTTACTTGAAAACTAGTTTCTGCTTTAAAACTCTGAATCACTCGTAAAACCGATATTTCTGAAAACTTTCTTTTCTAAAAGGCTCTTTCTGAAAAATGTATCTGAAAGCTGAGATCTGAAAACTGTTTCTAGAATTTGGTTTCTGAACACTGCTTACTAAGGTCCAACTTTTGAAAACCATGTTCTGATGATTTGAAAACCGTGTGCTGAAAATCTGGTTTCTGAAATCTAAGCAATGAAAGTCTGAAAACTGTGTACTGGAAATCTGAAAACTGCTCTACGTCCAGGACCATAACTCAACTGGACGTCTCTCTACACTCAGGACCATAACTCAACTGGGTGTACTCGAAGCCCAGGACCATCACTCAACTGGGCATCTCTAGAACTGGTGGTACCCTACGTCCAGGACCAATACTCAACTGGCAACGTAGAGCTCTACACCCATGACCATCACTCAACTGGCAGTGTAGCCACCAAGCTCTGAAATCAGGATTTCGGGACCCTGTAGCCCCTAGTCCTGCTCGAGGATCTGAGAGCGTCCCCTCAATCCTCCACATGTGCACATGCGTCTATATCCGTCAATTCCAAATTATCCGTCAATTCCGAACTGTGTCTCAAGTTACATACTGGGGTGAGGTTTTACCTCATGCCCTTAAAACATAAAACCGTGGATAACCTTTTAAAACATGAGTCGAATCTTAAAACCGTAAGAAACTTTTCTGAAATACCTTTCTTTCAAAAACATCTTCAACTTTTCTTCAAAACACTTTGAATTTCAAATACATAGTTAATTGAAACTCAACCTCTGAAAATCTTAACACACACACATGCACATGCATATATGCCTTTCTCATGCTTCTTTCTACTCTAGCCATTATTCATTAAATGTCATACATGTACATACATTTAATCATGTATATCTATAACACTCTGAGATTATTCATATACATGCATTTCACTAAGCATACACAAAACTTATCTAACATGCTTAAACTCATCACATACATGCTATCAATACTGTATCAATCCACATTGGCATATTTAACTCACTCCCAAAACCAATACACGCACACATACACATACTTAACATAAAAACAGCTTGCTTATTACTTCATCCAACTTACCTTATGTTTTATCAGCATAAGATATCATTAGTATGCTTTGCTCACACCCAAACATACTTAAATTAACATACATTAAAATACTCATAACCCATATACTTACATACTAATATATGCCTATGTTCTTGATTTTGTACCCCTCTATATACATCAGTGCTTGTCTATTCTTTTCTTTACAATTTTATCGTTCTTTAAACTTTAATCCCATTCCCTAGGGTGTAGTTTCTACAACCCCCATACCCAAGTCTCAATATATATATTTATATTTATAAACATAACATCATTCATATGCTCTATCTATCTATATAAATACATATACTGGTTTATATCTAGATATGTGTCTCATTATTTCTATATACTCATGCTTGTCTTTACTTTTATATATATATATATATACACTTGAAGCCGCTTGTTCACATCTACATGAGTATACCGATACACTTACTTCTTCCTTCTACGTTCCTCTTTATATGTATACAGGTTTCATGCTTATAATTATATACAACTTTGTTATATTACTGATTTCGAGCAACACTAAATTTCTTAAGTGTTCAAAGCATGAGTTACTTACTTGGCTAAGCGAATGCCCGCGATCCGGGTCCGATCTGTCAAAAAAAATCACAACGCAAGGTTAGTACCGCTATTGCGGAACTTCCAACTTATCTAAAACAACTACGGGTTTCCTCGGAACACCCGAATCATCTCTGATACTACGGTCTAAGCTTCATTACTCTAGTACATGCTTACATACTATTCTAAACTAGCTAGATGAGTCATATTCTCACTTTACGCGTTTGCGGCAAAACCTGCAGAAAAGTTTCCGCAAACGCTATGGAAGGGTCTCGAAACCTCCGAACTAACCCAAAATTACCTAATTATCCTCGCAATACCATAATTACATCATAACTATATTTACGATCATCTAAGCTCAATCGCGTGAGAAACTCCGTTTTACCGGAATCTCGTTAATACAACCGGATCGATCAAATCTAATCCGTTTCTCCCCGGATCCTACCACATTTATCGTTTTAACATATTAAATCATATCCAATTCATTTCAAGGCAATTCGCTAGACTACGAAACTACCGGAAACATCCGAATATAAATCGATACACTTTGAAATATCAAATTCTAAACGGAGAGTCGTACCGAAATTCCAATGCCATATTCGGACTCCCACCGGCCATACGAACGCGCTGGTGTCGACAGAATTCCGATCGAAGCTACTGTTCGTCGTGGGTTTACTGTTCACCATGGCTTTCTTCCTCGTTTCGCGTGCAATCGGCTGTTGTTCGACGAAATCGACTCTGTACACTCGTAGTACTCGTCGAGGGCTTCGATTTGGTAGGTGGCACGGCTCGTGAAACGACCCGACGAGCCGGGATCGGACAACCCATTGCGCGCCACTTCTCCTTCGTTTTCTGCCGTTCGCAGGCGATCCAGGGTCACCGCCGGCCACCCACAGACGCAGGGTGGCCGGGCGCTCCTTTCCCGACCGTCGCTCCGGCCGTCGGTGGCCGGGAAGTGGCCGGCGCGACCAAGGGCGAATTTTGGGGGGAGGGGTCGGGTGGAGGAAGAGTAAAGGGTTTGCCATTTTTGCAATTTATTAAAACCTTAAGGCTTTATATACTAGGCTGGAAAATATCAATTTAGTCCCCGCGAAAATTACAAATCAGCCCCTATTCTGGAACCTTCTGGAATATCGCAATTTCGGAGCCTTTCTGATGCGATTCTCGAAAAGTGTTCAACACTAAAAGTTGTTCGTCTCGGAAAAATGAGTCCGATGGTCCACAAATCAGCTCGATCAGAGTTCGTTTGCTCTCTTTGTGACCAAAACCGCAAACTTTACATGTTTTACGAAAATCGCGCAACTGACTTTTAATCCCCAAGCGTTTTCTGACACGACGAAAATTCAAAATCAATTATTCCAACTCATATAACATCACTTAAACTCTTATTCTTCATCATCAACAGGCTCCGAGACTAAAACATCCGTCCGGGAATCTTCAAGAACGGTCCCGAAAATCTGGGATGTTACAACGAGACCCTAAGGGTAGTCTCTAACATGCTAGGGTGGAACTGGGATGGTTTAAAACTGATTTGGGATGATTTTGGGTCATGCGTCGCGACTCAAATCCTTACGCGTCGCGACACGCAACATTCCAGAAACGTCCTGCCATTTTTCCATTGCGCGTCGCGACGCACAACCCTTTAGCATCGCGACACGAACCAGTTTTCCAAGATTCTGTTTTTTTTTTCAATGTCCATCAAAAGCACCACAAAACAGTTCCATAATAAAATTATTGCACAAATCAACTTATTGAACTTCAAATTCACATATTCTATATCAAATTATCATCTTCAAATAATGATTTAATCTCATTACAGATGATTTAACTACTCATTTAAAACTTTAAAAATTTGGGTTCTTAACTCCAACAATCACTATCTTTACTCATCAATCAACAATAAGCAACCCTCATCATGCCAACATCTCTATTTTATCATCAAACTTCCAAAATCCAACAAATTAAGTTTTGGTTCAAGTTTCCTTACCTTATTCTTTTTTATTTCCTTCATCTTCCAAGTCTTCAATGGTTGACAATGTTCTTCCTTACTTCATCTTATCCTTTTTTCTCCTTTTTTTTTCCTCTTCTCTTCTTCATCTTCTTATTCTTCTTATATTTTCTTCCATTCTTCTTCTTCTATTTTCTTTCCCACGTTTGTTTCTTCTTCTTTTTTTCATTCTCTTGTTTTCTAATTTTGTGAGCATTGAAGAGTAATCTCCTTATATACGTGGGATTATTTGATATTTAGATTAATGGAGAAAAGTGTAGAAATGTGGAGAAAGTTTGAGATTTTTCTACATAGGCCCAAAGTCACTATTCATCCAAAATTTTAACTTGAATGTTTGACCTGTTTCTGGTTCGAATTTGGAAAAATATTCAACGCGGAAGTTGTAGGTCTCGATCCCAGCTTTCCGATGATATAAATTCATAAATATCAAAATTTGTATGAGAAAGTTATGGCCCAAATACTATGGGTTATCCAGAGTGGAATATTATACAGCTTCATATCGAATTTTGGGAAATTTACCGATTATCCCCAATCGTTCCATGAATGTATATGTGTCTCAACATAATTTATATTACGTTACTTTCGTCCCGTAATACCATGGTACTATAATGTAATAGTAGTAGAGACTACCGATCGTTACAAATTCTCCCCCCTTAAATATGATTTGTCCTCGAATCCTTTTTAAACTTGGGATCTTACCATAGATTAAAGGATTCATAAGTTCCTTATAAACCACCAGCTTTAACTGACTATATACCCATTGCCTTTGTTTTATTCACTGTACTTCCCGACGATCTTCCGTGTGGTATCATTTACCACATGACAATGTGATGATCATGTTGAACCTATGATGCAATGACTTGGAAGTGGTAACTAGGGCTGTACACTAATTTGCATGTGTGAACTCTTACTTTACTGTAAACTAACTTATGTTAATCAGATTCACTATAACTTGGTGGCTAAGATCTTTGTTAAACTGATCATTCATCATTTTTCTAATAAGTATGCCTTAGTCATTCTCTTATCTTAACTTCTGTTCTATACCTTATGCTTCTTAAATTCTTGATTGAGAGGGGACTCCTCATCTTGTTTTCATAAAATTCCTGCTGATTACTTTACACTATGACCATGCTACAGCTCTTATGGTGCATCAAAGAAGCCTCATTCCTAGATCTTTCGTTATACTTTACTTCCTTCAACTCATTACCCGTATGAGCTACCAATTCTGAATGGTACTAGGTTCGTGGTTTACATCTACACCTTCTAGTTCTTGATTATTTAGTCTTCCTATATCTATTTACAAGAAGATGAATCTAAGAGTCTTCTGATTGAGAACTCAACTCCATTTAACTTGTTTTGTATAACTATTGGGCTAGATTTTCCAATCTTTACTTAAGGGTCTATCATCTCTGAAGGTACTATGTGTCCTGTAATTGGGTTCCTTTACTTCGGATTTGATATATATATATATATATTATATATATATATATATATACTGCTTATCAGTTGCTTTTGCTTATCAGTCCTTACAAATTTTCTTGCTTCTGCTTATCTGTATAAGTTAGGACCTTATAGTGCAGGGTCAGAGTCTTTATGTACCTCATACTCATCATTTTGTTTACCCAATGGGTTTGTACTAAGGAGGTTGGTTCTGGTAGCTTTTATGGGAGCTTAACTATTTGTATACTTTTCCTTAAACTGCACTTTTCGTTAAAGATTGGGATGATGGCGATTCGGTTCTGGTTATAATTCATACTTCCTTCATACATTTACTTCCATTGCTACAATGAATATGGTTACGGTGTTCCACACCAATTTGTTTTCCATAATCTAGTACTGTCAAGGTTTTTTACTTCAATACATGTAAATATACTATAACCTAAGGATCCGCCCACTATGTTAATTACAACTTTGCAGTAACTTATCTTATTGATTCCATACTATGGTACAATTCTACCAAACCACCCATACATGTGGCTAAAGCCGTCCTAAACCCGTAGTGGTTTGGTCAACTTAGACTAAGGCTGTGTACTTTATATGGTTTACGTGGGCTAACACGTAAAGGATCATTGGTTTCATTATGATACTAACCAACCTTGTTGTTACATACTTTTGTCTTTGCTTATCAGGTATTCTCTCCTATCGTCGTTACACCTTGACGGTTTTACTTCCAAATCTTTTCCTTAGTATTCTTTTCGTCTCCTGCTTTATCCTATTCTATACTGAGAACTTCCTTTAGGGATGTTCACGGGTCGGGTCGGGTTTTTTAAAATTTTGTGAGACCCGATCGGGTCGGGTCACGAGAAGTTCGGGTCGGGCGAAGGTGGAACCCGATCGGGTCGGGTCGGGTCGGCAAATTTTTTTTTTTTTTTATGAATTAATTATTTTGAAATACAAATATTTGTTATTTTATGTCTAAAAAATTATCATAAGTATAAAATTTTAAATTTTATTATTAATGTATTAATAAAAAAATACACATTTTTAATATATACAACTAAGTTGTTATTCCACCATTTATCTCCCCCTTGATTTCACAGACAATTTATCACATAATTCTTATGTGGCAGTAGGCTACTAAACTGTTATCACATAATTCTTGCCTAATAAACTGTTATCACATAATTCTTTTGTGCCAGTAGAAACCATCAAAATCTGAAAGCAAGGCATATTTAATAATAATTGACATTGCAGTATTTAATTATTTATTTTATTAGGAAGAAATAATACAACAAAAATAATAAATAAATGAAATAAAAGTAAAAACTTTAAAATAATAATAAAATTTTTAGAAAAATAATATAAATACTATAGGGTCGGGTCGGGTTTTAGTATCAAACCCATTGCCCAACCCGAAAATTTCGGGTCGGGTCGGGTCGAGTTGAAAATTTGTAATTTTTTTGGACCCGCGCGGGTCGGGTCGCGGGTTGACCCGACCCTATGAACACCCCTAACTTCCTTGGTCTGTGTCTTTGTCTTCTTATCTGAGGGATATCTTCTTCCTTTACATATCCACTATTATGTTCTAACATTGGTTCCTTTGTATCTCAGTCGTTACTTGACTACTACTTTATCTTTGTCTGCTTCATCTGAAAAACTTCTTTCTTAACTCCTTTACTTAGAGCTGTCACTCACTTTTATTCTGTTCTTAAACTACCTCAGAAGGTCTTATGTTCCGGTCTTCTTTCACTATACTTTCACTCACTCCTGGGAGTATCTTGAGGCAACCTTCAAGGTCTATCTCTGCTACTGTTGTCTAACGAGGGTTGGGAGGGTGAGAACTTATCCTGAGGCTTTTCTGATTATGGTGATCTGGTTGTACATATTGTTTATCTATGAGCCTAGGACTCTCATGTATATATATATTTGATGTTTTTCTCTACACTAGGGCACTACTGCTAAAACTATCTGGTTTACCTTTTCCAACTCAACTTTTGATCATTTCCAACTATCTAACACACTACATCTTCTTCGAAATTCCTCCGTAGTCATGTTCTCTAAAACCTTTCATGTGCTTCCTCTGCGCTCATTCCTATTTAATCTCTGTTGTTAAACCTTCTGAAGTCGTTATTTTCTCTCTCTAAGTGCCGTTATATTCTCTTTTTTTTCCTCCATAAGAAGCTTACTCTGCTGCATAGGTTTCTTTCTCCCCTCAGTTTCTTGAACTCCTTACATCCTTACTCTCCTGAAAACTCTATCATCTTCGATTACTTAAGACATCTTCTACTGAATCTTTTGGTTAGGTGCCACTCTATCTAGTTCTTTTTTCTCAATATAATGAGACTCTTATGAGTCATATACTATACTCTTGAGGGTCGCTCTCTCTAGTTCCTTCGCTTCCTTGAACCTTTACTCCCCTAAGGGATTCTGATTCTAAGACAAGTTCTAGATTTGACTTGACTTACTGTGACTCCAAATTTTTCTATCTTATATAGAATTTTTACCATCTCGTGATTTTTATCTATGTTCTGTTGAACTTATTGGCTTCATCATCTAGACACCTCATAATCCATCTATTTTGTCAAATACTCTTCTTTACTTTCTTATTATTCTTGTTGGGCTCTAAGATGGGGATGAATACATGCTCACAGACTTGGTTAGCGTCTTCACTTATTCTTCTGTCTCCAAGCTACATTACCTATATCACTATACGTACTGAATCCTCTTGACACTTCTGTTTCCTTCTTACTATTTTCAGATCCTACTTCTTGGCTCTTCGACAACTACTGAGGCTAGTAGTGGTTCGTTCTTCTGACTATTTCCTAGATTTCTACTCTCTGCTCTTACTATAAGTCGCAGATATGACACTTTGTTCTACTTTCCATACTGATACTTTTGTCATTTCTAAATATCTCCAATCTCACGGGTCTGTTCTTTTATGCTTCCAAGGTTTTCTACTGGCTTGGGATAATATGTAGGTTTACACTAAGTTTGATCTATTCTGTGGACTTCTACTAGTACTGCAAGCCTTGTGCTGACTTGTCTAGATCTTTGGGTTATATTGGGTTCTCTTCTTTACATCCCCGAAAACTTTCTTAATCCTTTTCTGGGTGATCTATCTTCCAAGGTCTTCCATTTCTTAAGATGAACTCTCATCGGGCTTCTTACGGTTCCCTTTATCTTAAGCTGGGAAAGAATGAGGCAAACTTTTACATTTCGATAGTTATCGTTGTCCTTGTTCTAGTACTCTGCGTCCTGGTGAGTCTATTTCTCATGTAAGGTGGGTATGATATAGGCTCTGTCAGGACAACTTTCTTAACTGGCAACATTAAGTGGTTGTAAACTAGATAGCTTAGGGTCTTGTCTCCATCGGATTGCTTAGGATAAGGTAACTAATTATTTCTGTTTATGACCTTTATTTGCCTGCTTGTAGACCTGGGTTTGGGTTTGGGAATCTGGAGTTCTCTACGTTCTTTTTGGCATCTCAGTCTATTGGAACTCTTAAGACTAATCGTGATTTCTTACTCTTATTATCTTTCTGGCTTTTCTTATTATTTTTCTGGCTTTTCTTCGTTACTCGGGGAACTCACTATCTATATGAAGTACCTGAAAGCTATTGGATCAGCATGAAGGAATTTTTAAGGAGTGAAGGAATCTTACATCTTCTAAGCACTCTAGCACTTGCTCGGGTTTTTCTATTCTCTTTACTACTATAGGTTATTGTACTTCCTTATCGATCTGATTTTGTATCTCTATCTCTTTTACATCTGGTTGCTTTAGCATCCTTACTTTTCTTCTAGCTTTTCTTTTCTACTCCATTGGGTAACTTTTCATAGAATCTTACTGTCTGGTTTCATAGCTCGTTTGTACTTCTAGTAATAGGTCATAATAACTTCAGGAAAATTCTTAACGTGGATCTAGAGTATAGTTTTTCTCATAAGGAATACCATTTGAATAGTCAAGGGAAACTTACAAACCTGTCTATAGATCTTGAGGACGTACTCGAGGATCGGATATTGGAGAGGTAGTGCCTCGTATATGGGTATCCCGGATATACTGCGTATACCAGACCCCAATACTTTGCCCACTATAGTCACTAACTCACTAGACCAGGCTCTGATACCATCTTTGTAACATCCCCAACCCGAGAGATGCTACCGGCAGGGAATAAGCCGTACTATTCCCCTGAACCTCTGACTCTCTAACCATGAACAATACTATTACTTTTTTCTCTGCTTAAATATCTTATATATGGGACCGTAGCCCAAACTTAATAACATATTATGCAAATTTAACATTAATAAATTTGTACTCAATAATACTTACTTTTACAATGACTATCACGTAACCAAAAACTTAATACATAACTTTTACTTGACTTTGACTGGACTCTCACTCTTTCTGACTTGAACTGGTGGACTCCAAACCCTAGTGACTGCATCAGTATCCGTCCTCCCGAGCTCATCCTCCAAGAACCTACAAAACAAAACACTGGGCGTGGGGGGTTAGACCGTTGTACGATCTAAGTGAGTGGACGAAAATTGAAATATTGTTATAAAATCATTTGGTTCTAAAACCAAAGTTCAAGAAATAGCTTTATACGAGAAATCTTTTTCTGTCTAAACACTCCGGGCTTCTTTCTGAAAATCTTTTCTGAACTCTTTCTGTAAAAATTATCTTTTCTAAAAGTTTCTCATAAAACTGCTGTTTTATGAAACTTTCTTTTCTAAAAACCTTATCTGAAAACTATATCTGAAAACTATTTCTGAAATTTGTATATGTCTCTAAAAACCTGACGTATGGGG
Organism: Zanthoxylum bungeanum; assembly: GCA_019454045.1. NCBI lineage: Eukaryota > Viridiplantae > Streptophyta > Magnoliopsida > Sapindales > Rutaceae > Zanthoxylum > Zanthoxylum bungeanum. The sequence continues at coordinate 11,765 of SKCR01006308.1, forward strand.
GCGTTACGTATCGCCGTCCCCCCATACGCCTAACTAGAGCTAGGAGTGCAAATCCATGACTTTGGGGCGTTACGTATCGCCGTCCCCCAAAGCATGCCACTCATGTCCCTAAAATTAGTGGTTTTGGGGAGTTACGTATCGCTGTCCCACAAGCCACTGAACTAGAACTGGGGGTGTGGATCTATGCTACCCTCTAAGCTCTGAAACTAGGATCTATGGGCATCTGCCATCCCCAGTCCTGAACTACGATCTGGGGGCGTTACGAATCGCCGTCCCCCAGTCCTCTACATGCGCACATGTCATCCGTCAATTCCATATTTGTACCAATTCTCATGGTTTATATTTCTTTTCTAAATCATTTATGAAAACATGCTAAACAAAATATAACTGAAAGTGAAATTGGATAACGCCCTAAGTACTTAAAAAGTAAGTCTGGCATCAAAACATATAAATAAAATAGACTTTAAAAAAGAAAGGTCCACTCACAAGTTGGAATCCGGCTGGTGCTATACCACTTCGTCGAATGAAATTGCAATTCCTGCAATGGTCTATATGCGGTAACTTGGTTAGATTATAAACCATGAGACAAGTTCGGAACTAGGCTAAACTTCTCAATTCAAGTATGTGATATCGTCATTTGGTATATCATGCTTGTAATAAGATGTAATGTATGTGCGCGAACTGATACGAGACCCTAAGGGTGGTCTCTAACACGCTAGGGTGGAACTGGGATGGTTTAAAACTGATTTGGGATGATTTTGGGTCACGCGTTGTGACTCAAATCCTTGCACGTCGTGATGCGCAACATTCCAGAAACGTCCTGCCATTTTTCCATTACGCGTCGCGACGCACAGCCCTTTAGCGTCGCGACACGAACCAGTTTTCCAGGATTCTGTTTTTGTTTTCAACGTCCATCAAAAGCACTACAAAACACTTCTATAATAAAATTATTGCACAAATCAACTTATTGAACTTAAAATTCACATATTCTATATCAAATTATCATCTTCAAACAATGATTTAATCTCATTATCCATGATTTAACTACCCCTTTAAAACTTTAAAAATTTGGTTTCTTAACTCCAACAATCACTATCTTTACTCATCAATCAATAATAAGCAACCCTCATCATGCCAACATCTCTATTTTATCGTCAAACTTCCAAAATCCAACAAATTAAGTTTTGGGTCAAGTTTTCTTATCTTATTCTTTTTGATTTCCTTCATCTTCCAAGTCTTTAATGGTTGATAATGTTCTTCCTTGCTTCATCTTCTCCCTTTTTCTCCTTTTTTCTCCTCTTCTTCTTCTTCTTCTTCTCTTCTTCTTCTTCTTATTCTTCTATTTTCTTCCATTCTTCTTCTTCTCTTTTCTTTCCCACGTTTCTTTCTTCTCTTGTTTTCTAATTTTGTGAGCATTGAATAGTTATCTCCTTATATACTTGGGATTATTTGATATTTGGATTAATGGAGAAAAGTGTAGAAATGTGGAGAAAGTTTGAGATTTTTCTAGATAGGTCCGAAGTCACTATTCATCTAAATTTTTGACTTATATTTTTGACATATTTCTGGTCCGAATTTGGAAAAATATTCAACGCGGAATTTGTAGGTCTCGATCTCAGATTTTCGTCGATATATGATTCATAAATATCGGAATTTGTATGAGAAAGTTATTGCCCAAATACTTTGGCCTGTCCGGAGTGGAACATTATACAGTTTCATATCGGAATTTCGGGAAATTTACCGATTATCCCCAATGTCGTCCATGAATGTATATGTGTCTCAACATAATTTATATTATCTTACCTTCATCCCGTAATACTACGGTATTACAATGTAACAGTAGTAGAGACTACCAGTCGTTACAAGAAATGACTACCGCCTTTATGGCCGATTTTATATGTTTTGACATAGTTAATTCCGAAAGTAAATTAATTGGGTTATAATGATAATTTATATATTATAAAAAGTGAGATTTCTAAATATAAAATATTAAATGTGGATCCCATAACCCCAATATTTTATTTTATTATTGTCATCTAATTCAAATTCTCCAAACAACTTCAACAAATCAAATCAATCTTTTTCCTTTCGCTTTAATTATTATTTTACCATACTAAAAATCTATTCCCTGTGGATCGATCCCAGACTTACTTGGTTATTTTATTACTTCGACACTCTTATACTTGGGAGCAAAGAACCACTTTTAGAGCATGTCAATAATAAAATGTATGATATTATTTGAAGGGGATATTTTTAGATACCACCCTTGAGGTCTGGTGCACTTTTAGTTTGAGAGAAAGTATTCATGAATTTTTAAAAAGCTCCTTTAGTGTTAGTATTTCTATTATTTGACTGTCAAATGACTGTGTAAGTACAAAATACCCATGACACCAAAATAAGTAATATATCAATGATCGTTGGGTAATAATATATCCCGTAATTGGTGCCAGTTTAGATGATAGCTATGATTAAATGACAAAAACACCCTGAAACTTATATTTATTTATCAACATAAATAAATTCAGCAGTAAGAAAACATTTCTAAATATATTTTTCTTTTTTTTAGCATTTCTTAAATTTTCTTCTTGAATTTTCCTTTTTAATAATGCACCAAATGTCGCACTTCTAGTTGGCATACTATAACTCATCTACCAACAAATTGCTCTCATTTTGAGAACAAAGAAAATAATTTTATTTCTTAAATGTTGAAGTCTTTAGATTAATAATCAAAAAAATAAACTTTCTTTAAATTAATCTTATAGCAAACTTGGAACAACCAAAGAGATGAGAGATTGAGAAAATTTGGTCAAGTGAGAAGGACACATGCTCTGGCCAAATTTTGCTTCTTTAAATATAATAGGTGTCACGGCTGAAAACTGAAAAGGTCAAAGAGTCAAAGTATGACTCGATCAAAGGGACCAAAATGTAAAAATCTCAAAAAAATACCCCGGGGAATTTAAAACAAAAGAAAATAGAAAATCATATGGAGAATATCCAAAACTCCCTCAGTTTAAATGTGAACACCTGTCATGAAATAAGTAATCAAAATTCAAATAATGATATGACTATGTAATGCATCACTTAAATAACTACACAGTCTGATAATCTTAAATACAAGTCAATACCTCCAAGAATACACTAGTACCAACAAAGTGAAGAAAGCTACCCAATACAATCCGAACATTCTCGAGGATTCAAACTCGCTCCTCACTCTCCGAAGCTCCAATACCCAGAACGCACCCTCAAGCTCCGAAGCTTCAAGATCAAATCTGAAATGTTAAGTTTAGGGATAAGCGAAACCACATGCTCAATAGGGATTAATGTACTCACCTTAATTGGTTTTGCAAAAATCATATATGGTTAGTAAGATATATATATATATTATATATATATATATATATATTATATATATATATATATATATATATATATATATATATATATATATAATATATATATATATATATATATATATATATATATATATTCCTAATAAAATAATATCAAGGATGCGAATTAAAAAATAATTATAATTTATACATTTTATCAATATAAAAAAATATAAATCGACAACATTAATCATTTAAGAAAATGTGAATAAAATACTGCACGAGGTCGCGTAACCAGACTCCCAAAAATGAGCTGTAAACAAACAATGTGCCACATGTGGCCACATAACTGATCAATTCAAACAAGAACCGTGAATAATCATTGTGCCACTACGAGATTGTAGGAAATGCTTTCCCCCGCGCAACGGAAGACGTTTAGACACCGGGATTGACCTAGAAAATTTTTATGTCCTTTCCCTTTGATGACCGAATCTGACCAGCCTCTGATATGATGTTTTGCTTCTATTTTTAACAATATTTCGGCCCCCGAACAGCATCTCAGATCTGATCCGTTTTGCCCCCAAAACGCGCGCACAACTCACCTAAATCAGCCTTTATTTTGTTTGTGATGTAGTAATTTTTCAGGTCGGATTTTTCTCACAAAAATAACCCCACAACACCCTTGAAATATCCCTTTATATTCCCCAATTTTTCTGGACAAAAACAACTCTGAATGATCTTCCGTGCTATGGCTCGTTACCAAGAAAAAGAAGTGTGGGCTTCACTCACAAAACAAAATCTCTAAACTCTTTAGGATTGAAATAAGATTTTGTCACACCATAATTTTTCTTTTCTCTTTTGTTCTTATACTCTTTTCTTTCAACACTTGAGAGAAAATAATAACAAGGGTGGCTAGGTTTATTCAAGAATAAAAAAAGGGTAAAAAGATAACATTCTTATCTTTTTATACTTAAGATTTTATGCTGTCCAAAAATTAAACAATAGGCCACCTCATTTTTCTTCACCTCATTTTTGTAACAACCAACTTATTAATTGTCATCATAATGACAATTAATGTAATTTTGAAAAGTGCAAATACAATTAATGTAATGTTGAATTTTTTCAAATCATATTTAAAAAATTATTCATTATCATAAATGATACATTAAATAATTTAATATATAGATTAAATTAAATGATTATCTTATAATCATTAATTTAATTAAAACCTTATATTAAATATAATATAAAGTTACATATGTGACAAAATATATTATTAATCCCATTAATAATAATATATGTATGTGAGTATATAATTGGACTATCCAATTATATTTAATTTGCTACAGTATATCAATCTAGCACGGGGACCAAAGGAACCTACGGTTCCGAGCTACAATAATCTCGGAATATTAATTAAACTCTTTAATTAAATATTCTGAATTATTAACTTCAGGTTATTCCACTAAAAACCTAAAGCTGCACTCTCGTTGTAGTAGATAAATAATATAAGCCGAACTACTGATGAGTGATAAATCTATCACTATTTCCCACTCATTTAATCTAATATTTTGTATAGTTTCTTGAGCTTTGTGAATATTTTGATGTGTTTTGTGTTATTTTGTAGATAAATAAAATTTCAGGACATTCTGGAGGTGATTTGGAGCAAAACAGTGAAAATTGGGAAAATGGGCATTTTGGTAATTTCTCCGCGTCGCGACGTCAGGACCCTACGCGTCGCGACGCCTGAAGTGCGCCGGACATGCTAACGTGTGCCGAGGGACACGTGTCAGAATCTGAGAAATTGGACTTGCTAACGTGCGCCGACATTGCTAACGTGCGCCTCGCCACGTGTCATCATCACAGAAGATTTGCTAAAATGCGCCGTGTGCCACGTGTCGAAATCTCATTGGACCAAAGCAAGCGCGTGCCACGTGTCGAGTTTTCAATGGAACGAATCACCGGCGAATCACATGCTGCCATGTGTTAATCTCTCACTGGACCAATCCTAAACGCGTGCCACGTGTCAGATGTTCATTAGAGCGAAAGCTCAGCCAATCACCGTCTGCCACATGTCGTCTTCTCATTGCACCACCTTTACCGCGTGACACGTGTCATCACCAGATTCTGCCGACAATGCGCGTGGTCAAAAGCCGCATTGACTGAAAACGCGTGCTGGCGTCGCGACGCTGGATGCAAAAATTGTCTATAAATTGAGCTCGAGATTTCAGCTTTAGTTGCACCATTCTCTCTCATTTATTTGATGTAAATAGGTAGTTTCTCTCTCTAATTTCTTTTAATTTAAGTTTTGTAATTAATTTTTAATTACATTCTCTAATAGTAATTACTTTTGTAATAGTAATAGTAATTTATCTTGTTTTTACTGTTTCAGTTTTACTATTCAACCATGATGAGGTAACTTTTCCTTGCTAAGGTGAAATGTAATTCTTTTACTGTTACTATTTAGATTAATCTCCTTTAAATATAATATATTTACTATTTAAAATTTGACTTAATAAGGATACCGCCATATTGGTCGGTTGGCTATTAAATTTAAATTGGTTTAAACCTGACTAATCAAGGATACCGCCTATATGGCTGGTTGCTAATTAAATTTTCTTACCGCCTATATGGCAGGTTCATGGACAAATCATACCGTCTTTATGGCTGGTCGGACTTAATTTGAATTAATCAGGTTACCGCCTATATGGCTGGTTGGTAATATTATCACAAGTTTATATATTATTTTATGGGAGATATCTAAAATAGTAAATAGTAAAAGTAATTTATTTTACCTTAGCATTTTATTTTATTGTTATTTACTTTTCAGTATTTACTTTACCGCATTTACTATTTCGCATTTTTACTTTATGGCTTTTACTTTTAAGTTTTTACTAGCCCTAGCCATGTGTCATAACTAAGTTGGTTATCTAGGGTTGTGATGAATTTCAATATCACCGGTTTATATGGGTTAGATTATAGTTTAGGTTATATAAAGATTTATTTATTGAGTCTTAATCTTAATGCTTTTTATTAACTGGCCATTAATAAAATTGATTAGGTAAACTTAAAATGAACTAGACATAGGGATTTTAAGTTTGAGACCTTAGACTCAATAACCCACGATCTTCCTTGAGGATAGATAACCCTTTAATAGATTTCCTTACAGGATAGACATATACCTGTCGGGCGGGGGTAGCCATAATTGGAACTTAAACTTAATGAATCCAGATAATTGGTTGACATAGACATATGGTTCAATTGGGTTAAACTAGGTATTTGTGTCTGTCCATCGACAGAGGCATTCACATAATTTAGTGTTTCAGGTTAATAAATCAATATATTACTCAGCTATAGGATAACCACTTCATCTTTAAATAATATTGAAAAGATTCACAACCCTAGATAGTTTTTAATATTAAATTTTCTTAAAACTTACTTTCGAACAATTTTATTTACTTGTCTTTAAATTTAGAATCGTCGCCATTTCAAATCAATCAAACAACCTGTTAGATACTAGTAATCATTTGACCTCATAAAAATAATAGCTTAGGTATTAAGTCCTCGTGGGATCAATATTTTTTATACTACTTGAACGATACGTACGCTTGCGTTATACGTGTGTGTTTACGCCGGTCAAGTTTTTGGCGCCGTTGCCGGGGACTTATTTATCTTTCACTATTAGTTTTAAGGTTAGATACCGTTACTTGTATCTAATTTTCTTTTTACTTATTGTTTTTATTTTCTTGTGTTTCAGGTTCTCAGAAACTTCATGAGACGAACCATAAGCTTTGAACTTCGACCGCTTGACCCGGAAATTGAAAGAACCATCAGACAGTTGAGAAGGGAAAGGCGAGAAGGCCAAGAAGCTTTAGTCAACATGGAACCTGAACCTTTGAATGTTGCACCACCAATTCCCATTCGAGACAGAACCATTCCGGTGGTTGACAGACTCATTTCTTGTATTGTACTTCCTCCATTACCAGCAAATGCGGGTGACATCAAAACATGCATTCAGATGATTCAGCAGTCAGTTCAGTTTGGAGGAAATGCAATTGAAGACCCTAATACCCACATCAGCAACTTCCTGGAAGTTTTCGGCACTTTCAATTACAACCGAGAAGCTAAAGAAGCAATGAGACTGCGTGTTTTCCCATACTCATTGAAGGACAGAGCTAAAGCTTGGCTACATTCACTACCAGCAGGTTCCGTCACAACTTGGAACGTTTTAGCCACCAAATTTCTTACAAAGTACTTTCCACCAGCCAGAACTGGAAAACTGAGAAATGACATCACATCTTTTGTACAACAAGACTCGGAAACTCTCTACGAAGCTTGGGAAAGGTATAAAGATTTGCTCCGGAAATGTCCTCACCATGAGATTCCAAAATGGCTTCAAGTCCAAACTTTCTATAATGGACTTTCTGGATAATGAGAACCACAATCGATGCTGCTGCTGGAGGAGCCCTGATGGCAAAAGGAGAAGATCAAGCCTGGGACCTAATCGAAGAAATGGCCAACAACAATTCTTTGTGGCCAACAGAAAGGAGCATGATCCAAAGAATTGCAGGAATTTATGAAAGTGGAGTCAATACAGCAGTCAATACCAAGCTGGATCAGATATGCAAATTCATGGAGACTTTTACCACTGGATCCACAAGTTCACCATATGGACGAGCACCGGAACCAAACCAACTTGAAGAGACGGTGAATTATGTCAATAATTTCAACAGACAGAGGAATAATCCATATTCCAACACCTACAACCCAGGGTGGAGGAATCATCCTAATTTTTCATGGAGGAGTAACAATCAGGGCAAAAGAACAATCCACCACCTGGATTCCAAGAGAACTATCCACCACCTGGATTTCAGCAACAAAACAAAGGCCATGAGCAGACAAATGAACCAGGAATAGCAGAAGTGCTGGCTCAGTTAAAAAAGTACGATGCTATGATTCAGAGCCAATTAGCTTCTATTAAAGCACTGGAGAATCAAATTGGACAACTAGCCAATGCTCAGAGTTATAGACCACCAGGTAATCTTCCTAGCAACACAGAACCAAATCCAAGGAACCGAGGAAAGGAGCAAATTCAAGCCATTACTTTAAAAAGCGGTAATGAGATCAACAAAGATATAGGGATCAAGGCAACAATTGAGGAAATTCCAAAAGATGCAGTTCCACAGATGGAGGAAAAAGAAGCAAAGGAAAAAGATCAGATCATTCCACCTCCACCTTTTCCTCAACGACTTCAGAAAAACAAACTGGACAAGCAGTTTGCTCGTTTCTTGGAGGTATTCAAAAAGCTGCATATCAACATTCCATTTGCAGAAGCCTTGGAAGAAATGCCCAGCTATGTCAAATTCATGAAAGATATTCTTTCACGAAAACGGAGATTGGGAGACTACGAAACAGTAGCATTAACGGAAGAATGCAGCGCCATTATTCAGAGGAAACTTCCCCCGAAATTGAAAGATCCTGGCAGTTTCACAGTTCCATGCACCATTGGAGAACATTACATCGGTAAGGCTTTATGTGATTTAGGAGCCAGTGTTAATTTGATGCCTTTTTCTATTTACAGGAAACTGCAGATTGGAGAAGCAATGCCTACCTCAGTTTCATTGCAACTTGTGGACCAAACACTTGCATTTCCAAGAGGTGTTGTTGAAGATGTGCTGGTGAAAGTAGACAAACTAATTCTCCCAGCAGATTTCATCATCCTTGACATGGAAGAAGACAAAGAAATACCTATCATTCTTGGGAGACCATTCCTGGCTACAGGTAAAACTGTGATTGATGTGCAAAAATGAGAACTAACCATGAAAATGTAGGACCAAGAAGTGACCTTTAATGTTTTCAAAGCCATGAAATTCCCGAGTGATGAAAAGGAAGAAGAATGCTTCAGAGTTGATGTTGTTGAAAGTATCGTTCAAAATACTGAGCCAAATTCCACAGATACACTTGAAGCTTGCATCACCAACATGACTGACAGTGAGCTAGATGCTGAAATCCTGGAATGTATCAACTACCTTGACAAACCATTCCGATTCAAAGCGACACTACCAGTTGAAAGCTTGGAACTGCCCAAGAAAGATCGAATCAAGCCTTCGATTGAAGAACCACCACAACTGGAGCTGAAGTTACTTCCGAGCCATCTCAGGTATGCATTTCTTGGAAACACTTCTGAATTACCTGTTATTATTTCTTCTTCACTAACATTGGAGCAGGAAGAAAAGCTACTGAGAGTATTACGAGAACACAAAAGAGCCATTGGCTGGACTATAGCAGACATTCGAGGCATTAGTCCATCATTTTGCATGCACAAGATTCTGATGAACGATGAGTACAAACCCACAGTGGAGCATCAACGGAGACTTAATCCAATCATGAAGGAAGTCGTGAAGAAAGAAATAATCAAATGGTTGGATGCTGGCATCATTTACCCAATTTCAGATAGTAGTTGGGTGAGTCCTATGCAGTGTGTACCAAAGAAAGGAGGAACTACTGTGGTTACCAATGAGAAGAATGAGCTAATTCCAACAAGAACGGTGACTGGATGGAGAGTATGCATGGATTACAGGAAGCTGAACAAAGCCACGAGAAATGACCATTTTCCGCTACCATTTATTGACCAGATGTTAGACAGACTGGCAGGACATGAGTTCTATTGCTTTCTGGACGGATATTAAGGGTACAATCAGATTGCCATCGCCCCATAAGATCAGGAGAAAACCACATTTACATGTCCCTATGGTACTTTTGCTTTCCGCAGGATGCCATTTGGATTATGTAATGCCCCCGCCACTTTTCAGTGTTGCATGATGGCCATATTCTCAGACATGCTGGAGCAGAGTATGGAGGTTTTCATGGATGACTTTTCTGTATTTGGAGATTCTTTTGATCATTGTTTGTAAAATTTGGAACAGGTTTTACAAAGGTGCGAAGATACGAACCTGGTACTCAACTGGGAGAAATGCCATTTTACGGTATAAGAAGGCATTGTTCTTGGACACCGGATCTCACAAAAGGGGATTGAGGTAGACAAAGCAAAGATAGAGACAATTGAAAAACTACCTTCACCAACATCTGTCTAAGGGATTCGGAGCTTTCTCGGACATGCAGGTTTTTACAGGAGATTTATCAAAGATTTTTCCAAGATTGCAAAACCTCTTTGCAATCTTCTGGAGAAGGAAGTGCCTTTCAACTTCACCAAAGAATGCCAGGAAGCTTTTGAGATCTTAAAACAGAAGCTGATTTCTGCCCCCATCATTGTAGCACCAGACTGGACCCTTCCATTTGAAGTGATGTGCGATGCTAGTGATTTTGCTGTAGGTGCAGTTTTGGGACAACGCAAAGCAAATATTTTCCACACCATTTACTACTCCAGCAGAACTCTGAATGAAGCTCAACTCAACTACACACCGACTGAAAAGGATTTGCTCGCAGTTGTGTACGCTTTTGACAAATTCCGCTTCTATCTGCTGGGTCCCAAAGTGGTGGTCTACACAGATCATTCAGCAATCAAATATCTGATCACAAAGAAAGATGCCAAACCTAGATTGATCCGTTGGATACTTTTTCTGCAAGAATTCAACGTGGAGATCAGAGACAGGAAATGAACAGAGAATCATGTGGCAGATCATCTATCGAGGCTCGAGAATGGAGAAACAGCTGACAAAGATCTGTCAATCAAAGAAAATTTTCCAGATGAACAGCTGTTTGCCATGAAACAACATGAAGTCCCTGTAGAGTTTCAATCAAGTCCCAAGGATCACAAACATGCATAAAAACGAGTTGAATACACAAAGGAGTAAGGCGGAATACATACTCACATTGATGGGTTTGATGCTAGGAAGAACAAGTTGCGTTTTTGCCTCCCTCCAAGCTCGGTTTTGGACTCCATTGAGCTGTTGTGATGCTCGGTTGGGGCTGTTTTGATGCCTTCTAAATTCGGCCATTGATGACTCCATGGAAGCTCAAAGCTTCAAGCTCCAAAAATAAATCCAAGCTCACAAATTCGTTTCCCTATCACCATAATATAACCCATGTGTGTGCTAGCACTACTCTTCTTCAATTTGCTTCTCAAAATTTCGGTGAAACCAGAAAATTTTTAAGCAAAATCGGCTTGAAGCCGTGAAGGAGAGGGAGAGGAAAAGAGAGAGAAAAGAGGAAGACCGTATGTCTTGCATGTGAGAGAGAGAAAAGCTTTTACTTTTTGTTTTATATATTTACCAAGTAAATAATAAATAAAACATATATTACTTTTTAATACAAAAGTCAAAAAGCAAGAAATAAATAATGTTATATTTCATTTCAAGCTTTTAAAAGCTTTTCATCAACTCAAATCAACTATTCACATCAAATCCATCCACTTTAATAAAGTGACAACATGTCATGTCACATCACTCAAAGTGACAAGTGACTTGACGATTGATGCGACTAGCGATTTGACGCTTGATGTGACTTGCGTGCCGCGCTCGAATTCGAAATGCTAATGCGCTCGCAATCACTCTCGGGCTCGGGTTCGCTAATTCCAAATTAATGAATTTTCCGTTGCGTCGTAATTAAATGATTACGCCTAGCGAAATCACTATTCACGTCGCAAATGAATTAATTCTAAATTAATTCGTTCGCCCGAATTAAAATCTAATTTTAATTCCGCGTCGAAATCCAATTTCGATTAATATATCGAATATATTAATTTTATCGATTAATTCCAAATTAATCGTTCTCTCTCTTTAATAAATATTTTATCCCAGATAAAATGTCTCCGCAATTAATCCCAGATTAATTTTCTCTCTCTTCCAATTAATCCCAGATTAATTAAGTGCGAGTTATACATCATCGGTGAATCTTCAGGAAGCGACCCATGAGATCTCCGGATATGTTGGCAGTAAATACGGTCGTCGGATTATCCGAACACGTAAGCACCTCGTACTACATTTATACCGATTTACAAGACAAGGTTGGCTTCTAGCAAAGCGCCATGCCTACCCAATTCTCCAGAAATATTCTTACAGGAATATATAGATCTGTATCAAGCGTAGTATACCGTAGTATTGTGCATATCGGCCCAGTATCGGATAGTCACGTGCTAGGGCTGGGGCTGGATAAATGTCTACCCCGTCCGAAGCACATGTCGGATGTCTGGTAACTAGTCTCTATAATAGGATATGCATGACCTAGTCATAACATCCCGATGGTTGCGCAACACTTAAGAGCACTAGTCCGTATCCTGCGTGACATCATCTCCAATATGACTGAAGTGATACTTTCGTCTTGACATCACACCCATACACTACGACTCTCTGATAAACCCAGAAAAGTGTACGCAGAATCGGTTAAAGCCCTGTACCACCAAGACTAAAGTCTATCGATTATCGTAAGTATTAGCGATGCAAGTCTCAGGTTAAGACTATACACACCTACCCTGATTTCGGCCTCCCATAGACACATAGTCATAATACCAATGGGATTCCGAGGGGTCTATCCAGAGCGAAGCTGTTTCCCGTACCATCGGTCAAACACGACCTCCTATCGCACTTGCATAAGTATCCAATACTTATATATATGAGAACTATGTCGTTGTGCCCTCACAACGCGCACAAGTGCAATACTAGCCTATTCCGCATTATTGATGTCCTGTCTCGATAATACTCCGGCTAGGGATATTTAATGATTAATCCTTCGTGACTGATACTGTCTCATATCATCTCAATCTAGGAACTAATCATATGGACCTCTCTTCATTTATATATTTATGGTGATTTAATCACAAATGATGAGAGTGCAATTTCCTTGTCACATAGTTAATTTGCTACAACAACACAATGATCTGTGCAAATAGTGACGCTATGGGTCATTTTATCCAACAATCTCTCACTTGGCATATAGCCAGTCACTCAAGTGTCCACACCCGAACTATGTACGGTTCGCTCAAATTGCTGAGGAAAGGTTTTCGTCAGCGGATTTGCGTAATTTTCTTCTGACGCGATTTACACGATCATCACATCGCCACGATGTATGATCTGAACGAATCAGATGATATAGAGATA
>SKCR01006309.1:0-25149 GCA_019454045.1 Zanthoxylum bungeanum
ACAAACGCTACGCGAACGCGCACGCATTTCTAGTTTCATCCTTCCGCGAACGCGTTCTCGAACGCCATACGAACGCGAACCTTCTGTTTACCGTTCGAACGCATTACAAATGCTATGTGAACGCGCACGCACTTTCTTAGTTTCATCATGCATCAGGTCTGGTTCCGTTCGAATGGTTCTCGAACGCCTATACGAACGTGAACCTTCTGTTTACGTTCGAACGCGTTTATCAAAGGCTACGCGAACGAGCATGCATCTTCTTAGTGTTTCATGCATCAGGTCAGGCTTCGTTCGAACGCGTTCTCGAATGCCACACAAATGCGCGCACACTGAACTGAGTTATTTTCGTCAGATTTCGTACATAATTGTCCCTAGTAGCTATTCCTTCGTATGATGAACCTGATTGCCCCTCTGTATTACGCAAGATTGTGTAGGTGTCATTCATCTATATTCCCCACATGTATGAGTACAATGTGTTTAACGTATTACACTTCATATACCTATGTCATGATAACATTTGAGTATTATTTCTTGTGTATATCGGATGGATTATACTCACCCAGACATAAATTCCGTAGCCGATTCCGAATGGATGGTAGTACGGTCTGTACTTGGGATACAATTCCACGTACCACTTGGGAAGGTGCTCACATGTGTGCTTGTGGGGTTAGTATGTGTGCTTGTGTTTTCTTGAATATAATATGCCAATGAAGTTGTATGTTCGTCGCTCCTTTGATGTACTTTCAGCATGCAATCTTAGATGTGAAATATATGTAAGTTTAGGTGTAAGTTTTTTTTTGTTAGAAGCATGATGATACTCTTGGAAACAAGTGTTACTTAAACCTGATTAAATTATTACATAAATCCTTTCATTACAAGTGGACATAAGTAAGGGGACCATCCGAACCCAACGGTTTGAGGTCTTCCCTTGCGAGGGGTGAGTGCGGCCTTAAATCTCATTTTCCCGGTTCACACCAGGTGGCGACTCCATTATTCTTCGGTTTAGTCCCCCGTGGCTACTCCGTACTCCCGATCGGGCCGCGAGCCCGGGACAGCATGCGTCGTCAAGTTTCTGTGTCCCACAGTCTGGCGACTCCACTGGTGATAGAGAATCGGCCCCGAATATGTCTTTGTAATGTTTGGATTTATGTTTTAATTGACCGTGTCTATAGTGGATAAAATGGGGGTTTAATCAAAGGCATTTTAAGGCTAGGTAATGGTTTGGTTGTCTTCCTTCATTCACTACCTTTCTAGAAGGAAAAGCTGTGAAGGCACCTATATGGCCATCTACTCGTAGCCTATTGTGATGGACTAATTTGGAGGACTCGTTGTTTATTCCTGACACCAAGCGATAAGAGCCTAAGAGGCTTGGGTATTTAAGTGAGCCTCGCTCCACCTTCCCTCTGGGGAATCTACAACAGGAAATCCATTTGACAGTCAATCACACACCATAGCTCATTGGCACGTACCTTAGTGTATAAAAAAGAATGCGCTCACTTGGTTGCTCGAACCCTTGATTGGGGAGACCTAGTTGTGGGCCATCCTTCGCCGATGAGAGCCTTTGTCTACACTCCTGCGAACCCACCCATAGACCGGATGTATGGTTAAAGTAACAATTATTTCCTTGAGTATGAGCTTGGGGACCATCCTCATTTGATGCAGTTGGATCATTGTCAGAAATGCGGACTTGCTGGGCCATTTAAACTGGGGCAAGTTCGTACCTTATGACCATTGGGCCCAAAGCTTCTGAAATGTTGATGGGCCATTCCGTAGAAATTATTACTTATGTTTGCATTATCTTTTTGCTTGTGTTTGGGAACATCGTCGTTTGGATCCATTTGGACCATTTGTCATGAGATATGGGCTTGTTGGGCCATTTAAACTGGGACAAGAACGTATTTTATGACGGTTGGGCCAAAGGCTTCTAAGTGTTAATGGGCCACTTTGTGCTTGTGTTCGGAACGTTACCATTTGGATTTAGATGGGCTCCTTGCCATGAGATGTGAACTTGTTGGGCCATTTAAACTGGGACGAGTTCACTCCTATGACAGTTAGCCCAAAAGTTTCTAAAATGATAACGGGCCGATTTTTTTGAAGAATTTTAGTTGATGTAGTATGTTATATATGTTACATGCATCTCATGCACCTCATGCATACATAAATCATGTTAACACCCTCTATGTCTCAAAAAGACATCATAGATACCGTTTGGGTTAGAGAATGGACAAGGCTCATTAAAAGAACAGTAACAGTCATGAGCGAATCTGGTAATGAGGTATCCCGTATGGATCAGTTAGAGAACAGTCTCGCCAAGGTCACTGAACAGTTGCAAGCTTTGACTACTGCTATGGCTGGTATGGTTGTGCCCCGTGCTGGGGGAATTTCTGAGAATGTGAGGCGTGAGGAGCCTCCGAATGGGTTGGGGGATGATATCCCCACTTTTGATGATGATATGGCAGAGTATGCAGCACGCAGAGTATCTGGGTCTCAGGCAGAGTTACAGAAACTTCGGGATCAGGTTGAGTCAATTACCCGCAAGATGAGGGGTAAGAATGAGGATTTGCTGGATTATGACACACTGACTTTCGAGGAACAGTTGCCGGCACAGTTCAAGATGCCTGATATGGCTAAGTTTAACGGGAATGGGGATCCAAGGGTGCATCTCCGACAGTTTGTATCAGTCATGAGTTCAGTTGGCTTATCTCAGCGCCAAGTGCAGAGAAATGTTTGGAATGTCGCTTGAAAAGCTCCCGTGGTGTGGTACCACAGTTTGGAGAAGAAAGTGAAGGAAGATTGGAGGGAGTTGGCTGATGCTTTCCTGAAGCAGTATGTCACTGACCTAGAGATCGATCTGTCACTCCGTGATCTGGAAGATGTTAAGCAGAAATCAGAGGAGAGTTTTAAGGAGTATGTGGACCGATGGAGGGGTCAGTTGTTGAAGATACAGACTAGGCCTTCAGAGAAGGATCAGATTAAAATTATTATCAAGGGCACCAGGCCCTCCATTTACAGCAAGTTGAGGAGGATGACCTCCATGATTACAGATTTTCGGAAGTTGAGGGAGACTGTCATGGACATTGAAGACGAAGAGGCGGAAAACAGAAAATTCTATGGTCTGAACAGGAGGCCCATTGGGGGAACATCGGGAACAAAACCCGTTTCTATTGAGATTACCGCTATCCGGAACAGGCAGTTTTCCAACTTGGGAAGGCCCCTGTCCAAGGTGCGAGAGAAATTGAAGAGGCAAGGGCTCTTAAAACCCTTGGAAGCCAAACCATTACCCAATCCCCTACCATCACATTATAACCTAAGCCTTTACTGTCACTTTCACCAACAAAAAGGCCATGACACCGACAACTGCGCCCGACTCCGCCATGAAATCCAAGACCTGATAGACTCCAAGAAAATACCTGACCCAGAAACAGAACATCCCGACACACAAGAAACCCTTACCCAACTACCGTGTCGTACCACCACCAGCCTATATGATCAATTCTGGCCTCCCAGAAGACCTTGTCCTAAAATCCTTTCACCCTCAAGCCTTTTGCCTGGGAATCTGGGATAGTACTAGTGAAGATGAGACTGAGCAGGGAAAAAACTTTTGGCTTGATTTCTCTAGCAGTGATGAGGAAGAAGTAAGGGGAATGACGCGCAGCGGTCATTTTTACAATGATGTGGCAGAAAAGGGTAAGGAAGTTTTGACAGATGGTAGAGAAGTGGTTGAGACTGCAGAAAATACTGAGGGGGATATAATGCTGAGGCAATTGAGGAAGACTAGAGCACAAGTGAGTATCTGGGAACTATTATGTGCATCTCGGGAGCATAGGCAGGCTATGGTTGAGGCCTTGAGCAAGATTGTGGTACCGGAAGACGCCAACCCTGTAATGTTTATTGGGTCGGTTCAGAAGGAAGCTTTGCAGATATCTTTTTCTGAGGACGAACTCCCAGCAGATTGGGAGAAATCATAATAGGCCTCTATTTATCAGGGCCGAAGTGAGGGGCAAGAGAACTTCATGTGTGATGGTGGATGACGGTTCGTCCATCAATGTGTGCCCCTGAAAATTCTGGCAAGATTGGGTAAGAAAGCAACAGACTTGGACCCCTCCAGCATGACTATTAAGGCTTATGATGACAGCAAAAGGGGAGTCGAGGGTACCTTTGTGGCTATGGTCAAGGTAGGACCGATTGAAGATGAGGTTGAGTTCACAGTACTGGACATCCCGGCTACTTTTGCCTTGTGTTGGGAAGGCCTTGGTTTCACAAACTTGGGGGGCGTGCCTTCCACTTTACATCAGATGATCAAGTTCCCGTATGAGGGAGAAGTTGTTACCATCTGGGCTGAGTTAGATAATGTCGTGGCTGCCTTGGAGATACAACATTTCACGAGGTTTCAGGTGTCAGCTACTTTTGAGGAGTGGGTGGATCCTAGGGTGGCTAGAATTATGGAGAAAATGAAGTTTGAGCCGGGTAAAGGTTCAAAATTACCAGATTTCAGAGGACAGACTACTCGGAAGGGTTTGGGGTACAAGTCTGATGAAGAAAAGCCAAAGGTCAAGAAAAAGGGCTTGAAACTGATGGAATGTTTTGTGAAAGCTTCAGGATATCAAGGGGAGCCTGAACCTGTGGAAGTTAATGGAATTGTGGTACATGGGTTTGAGATCTTCCAGGATATGTTAGGTAAGTAAGAAGCCGATAGTGAAGAAATTGTGAAAAAGAAGAAGAGAATTGGGAGGAAGAACTGATGAAGTTAGAGAGCCTGACTCTGGGAGAGGACGAAAAGCCTGAGGAAGACCTGATTGCAGAGGAAGAAGTGTCTATAGATGATGAAGACATTTACCTTCCTGATTTGTTTGAATGTACTTCCGCATTATCCAATAATAAAGACATTTCTTTTGCTTACTTGCCTGAGTCGTTTCCATTTACTCTGTACGAATCAAGCATATTTGACATCAGTTCAGCCAGAACTACCGCATTTAACTTGGGTACACTTGAGAACCCCAAGGAAATTCTGATTGCGAGTGAAGTAACCTCCGAAGAGAGGGAGAAACTAGAAGAAGTGTTGGTCAGATATGCCAAAGTGTTTGCTTGGTCCTATTAGGATATGCCTGGGGTAGACAGAAACATTGCCCAGCACACAATACCAACTTATCCAAATATGAGGCCAGTAAAACAGAAACTCCGACGGATGAGACCAGAATGGGCTGAGAAAGTCAGAGAGGAGGTTAAGAAACAGATAGATGTGGGGTTCCTGGAAGTAGTAAAGTATCCTGAGTGGTTGGCTAACATAGTACCGGTGCCGAAGAAAGATGGGAAAGTCAGAATGTGTGTAGACTACAGAGATCTCAACAAGGCTTGTCTGAAAGATGATTTTCCTCTGCCGCATATAGATGTTCTGGTTGATAGTGCGACTTTATCTGCTATGTATTCATTTGCAGATGGATTTTCAGGTTACAATCAGGTTCTCATGGCCGAGGAAGACAAACATAAGACTGCATTTGTTACTGAGTGGGGTACTTATTGTTACAAAGTTATGCCGTTTGGGCTTAAGAATGCGGGGGCTACTTATCAGCGGATGGCCACTACACTTTACCACGACTTGATGCACAAAGAGATTGAGGTGTATGTGGATGACATGATGGTAAAATCAGAGACAAGAGTTGGGCATATGAAGCACTGGAAAGGTTCCTTCAGAGAGTTGACAGATACAACCTGCGGCTTAATCCAAGAAATGTGTGTTTGGGGTGACATCAGGGAGTTGCTTGGTCATACAGTGGGAATGGGCGGAATAGAGGTAGACTCCGAGAAGATCAAGGCAATCACAGAAATGCCTGCACCGAAGACAGAAAAAGAAGTCAGAGCATTCTTGGGAAAGATTCAGTACATCAGTCGGTTCATTGCCAAGTTGACATCAGTATGTGAGCCTATCTTCAAAACTGTTGAGAAACGATCAGCCAGTGAGATGGAATGAACAGTGTCAGACAGCCTTCGACAAAATCAGAGAGTACTTGGTAAAGCCTCCTGTATTGAAACCTTCGAGAGCGGGCATACCTTTTATATTGTATTTGGCTATAGAATCAGAAGCACTGGGGGCAATGATGGTACAGGCTGATGAGACAGGGGTAGAACATGCAGTCTATTATCTGAGTAAGAAGATGCTTCCGTATGAGGCTCGGTATCAGGAAGTAGAGAAGATCTGTCTTGCCGTGGTATGGGCTTCCAGAAAGTTGCGACATTACTTCCAGTCATACAAGATCCAGGTAGTGGCAAAGGAGAATCCTCTGAAGTATCTTCATTTGGTGCCTTCACTAGTAGGAAAATTGGGCAGATGGTTGGTATTGCTGACAGAGTTTGACATTGAGTATCTCACCTCCAAAGTGATCAAAGGGCGAGCAGTAGCAGAGTTTCTAGCATTGCAACCTGTTGAGGGGGATCAATATAAGTTTGAATTTCCAGACGAAGAGATCCAAGCAATAACGGTTCAGAGATGGAAGATGTATTTTGACGGAGCAGTGAATTATAAAGGAGTCGGAATCGGAATCGTGATAGTAACCCCTGAGGGAGAGACTTTGCCTTTGGCCAAGAGGTTGAAATTCAGAGTGACTAACAACATGGCCGAGTATGAAGCATGTGCTTTTGGTTTGACAGCATTGATAGCCTTGAAGGTCGGAAGTGTGGAAGTCTACGGAGACTCTATGTTGGTGGTCCAGAAGATGCGAGGAGAATGGGAATTGAAGAAAGAACGGTTGAAACCTTACCTCTTTCACCTCAGAAAGCTGGCACAGGTTATCCCCGATTGTAAGTTTCAGCACTTACCGAGAGAAGAGAATCAGATGGCAGATGCATTGGCTACGCTCGCAGCAACTTGGGAAAATCCAGAAAAGTTAGTGATGAGACCGTTGATACTGACAACAGCAAGTAGACCTGTTTATGAGATAGAAAGAATTCTGGAAGTTGAGGTCGACGACGGTAAACCTTGGTATTATGACATTCAGAGATATCTGGAACATGGTGAACTCCCGGAAGGGGCAGGCAGAAAAGACAGAATAGCCATTCAGAAGTTAGCTTCCCAGTATGTGATTTTGAAAGGGGAACTGTATAAGAGGCAAGCAAACGGTATTCAGTTGAAGTGTTTGAGAAAAGAAGAAGCTCAGCATATAATGGAAGAAATACACGCCAGGGTATGTGGTCCGCACATGAACGGGTTGAATCTGTCCCGCAAGATAGTGAGACAAGGTTTTTATTGGTCAACCATGGAAACAGACTGCGCGAAGATGGTAAATCACTGTCATGATTGTCAAGCACATGGTAATTTGAATCACTTACCGCACACAAGTTGCACGGGTTGTCGGAGTCGTGGCCTTTCTCAGCATGAGGGATTGATATGATTGGGGAAATTCGACCGAATGCATCAAATGGGCATCGCTTATAGTAGTGGCAGTAGATTACTTCTCGAAGTGGGTGGAAACCGAATCATTCCGCAATGTTACGGCAAAATAGATGGCAAAGTTTATAGCTCGGAACCTCATTTGTCGGTATGGTATGCCGCTTCATGTAGTGACAGACAACGGGGTTCAGTTCCAAGGAGAGACGAAGGCAATGTTACAGAGGTACGGGATAGGCCACCACAAGTCATCACCGTACAGGCCGCAGGCAAATGGGGCAGTTGAGGCAGCCAATAAGACTATAAAAACGATTTTAGCCAAGATGACAGAGAACTGTAGAGATTGGGCCGAGAAACTACCATATGCTTTGTGGGGGTACAGAACATCAGTAAGGACAGCAACATGGGCCACACCTTACTATTTGGTCTATGGAATGGAAGCAGTATTGCCAGTAGAAGTGGAAATACAGTCCATGAGGGTACTAGTAGAGGCAGAATTACCAGAACAGGAGTGGGCCGCACAGAGGTTTGACCAGTTAGCACTATTGGATGAGAAGAGAACAAAGTCTTTGTATCACATGCAGTTGTATCAGAAGAGACTAGCCCGAGCATTCAACAAGAAAGTACGCCCCACCAAAATCAGAAAGGGTGATTTGGTACTTAAGCAATCAAGGCCGTCGACGACAGATCCAAGAGGAAAGTACATACCTAACTGGGAAGGACCTTACATAGTGTAGAATGTAATGGGAAATGGGGCAGTGAGGTTATCAGACTTGGAAGGAAACGAGTTCACTGAGCCGATCAACGTAGACAGATTGCAGCAATACTTTGCCTGAGGGAGAGAAGACCGAGCAGTCACCACGGGAATTAGCAGAGGACCTAATCCAACGGAATAAGAAAATCATTCATGCATACACGTAACATTGCATTCTCTTCGTGTTTGTTTTTTTTTTTTGTGTTCGCAAGTTCGAAGAAAGGAGAAAGCGGCAGAAATGAGCCAAGCAGCGTCAGCACAATTTCAGTTTTTGGGATGAGTCCCAAGGGGCGAGGCCCATATCAGCTTGGGGGCGAGGCCCATATCATGTCGGCTTGGGGGCGAGGCCCATATCAGCTTGAGGGCGAGGCCCCCGTTGTCGGTTGTAGCTCCGGGTCGAGGTGCCCAAGGTCGAGGTACCCACTACATCATCAGTTCGAGGGCGAGGTCCCTATGGTCAGCGGTGTTGGGTCGAGGTGCCTAGGGTCGAGGTGCCCCCGTTGTTGGTTGTAGTTCCGGGTCGAGGTGCCCAGGGTCGAGGTACCCACTACATCATCATCAGTTCGAGGGCGAGGTCCCTATGGTCAGCGGTGTTGGGTCGAGGTGCCCCCGTTGTTGGTTGTAGTTCCGGGTCGAGGCGCCCAGGGTCGAGGTGCCCACTACATCATTAGTTAAAGGGCGAGGTCCCTATTGTCAGCGGTGTTGGGTCTAGGTGCCCAGGGTCGAGGTGCCCCCGTTGTCGGTTGCAGTTATTGGGATGCGTCCCAGGATCGAGGTCCAGTGCAGCACCAACTCAGCTCGAGGCAGAAGCCGAGCCAGGTATGTGAAAATGCATTGCATAACTTTGATAGGATTGTTCAAAGTCACACACTGCACAAGTCCCATCAAAGTGGGGGCGACTGTAGGCATTGTATTTTTGCATGTGAAACCCGATGATGAGTCTCAGTTGGAGGCACTACCTTTTTAGCTAAGGATATTGCGGGAAACGGAGGTCGGAAGGGGAAATTCAGAATAAGTACGTCATCAGATTCATTTCGCAAGTTCACTGTCTTCGTTAGTGCTGCGTTCGTTACTTCGTTCGAACGTCAGGTAGATTGCGGACGTTCGTGTAGCGTTCGAATGGGCGTTCGAACGGCGTCAGTATTTCTGGTTTTGCTGCTAGCCTCGCACCCCAGCCCAATTAGCCCCCCAAAGCCCATAAAACACATCCCAATTAATAAAACACATTTAAAACACATGGGAAATTAAATTCAATATTAAGGTAAATATTAATAATGTATTTGAATTAAATAAAATATTTAAACCATTTAACAATTAAATAAAACATAATATAATCATACCTAATTAAGACAAATCAAATATATTAACTTCCTAACTAAACAAATCACATACTAAATTAACAAGATGTCATGCCTAATTAAAATCAATTATAACAAATTAAATATATTGTATTCCTAATCTAAACCAAATTTGTCCCCCCTCAATCTTTGACTTTCCTTGCTCAACACAAAATCAAATCCCTTCCTTGTGAGACAAGGTGAAGCCCTAGCCATTCCCTATATAAACAACCCATAACCAAGACATGCACTCCCCTAGCTCATACACAAGACTTACACAAAAATCACAACACCAAAAACCCTAGCCACTCACGGCAAAAGCAAGAAGCACAAACAAAAATCTTCTCTTCATCCCTCATTCTTTGGCCGAGAATACCACTATCCTCCATCCTCTCCATTGCCGAATTTTAACAGCCATTACAACCACCAATGCAGCCCCTTACCACCACTGAAAACCACATCCATAAACTCCCCACACATCACCGAAAATACACCCCCAAAACAGCAGCCAAATCCTCTTAAAACAGTCCCTAAAATCCTCAAAATAGTAACATAAAAACTGCATTCATAATCCTTAAAATAATCACACAAGACTACACTAAAAACCCACAAAAAACACTCGGAACAGATCGTTGAAATGTCAAAACAAGTGACCTGAACAGTGAGCAGCAAAACAGAGGCCAAACAGCAGCAGAACGAGACCAAACAGCAAGCAAAACAGCAAAACAGTGAGCTAGGACGCTAAACCAGTGAACCGGAGAAGTTAAGGAGCCTTACCCTTCCGACGTCCATGAAACGCAAGCCTGAAAGTTGGCAAAAAGGTTAGACCTGAGGGCATTTTCCACACTCGTTTTCTATTTTATTTGTATTATTTATTGAGTATTGCTTGCATGATTGTTATGTTGAAATGCATGTTGTGGCCCTTGAGTGGATAAATATGCATGAATTATGAGATGTTGTATGTTGTGGCTTTGGAATAAAATGAGAGATGTGTCAACTCTCGCGGTATATCGGATGGAAACCCGGACATAAATTTCATAGCCGATTCCGAATGGACGGTAGTATGATCTGTACTCGGGATACAACTCCACGTACCGCTTGAGTAAACGACACCCTCTTTTATTGTGTTGCTTTGATTTATTTATTTTTCGTCACTTGAATTCTGCATGTTGCTTATTTATGCATGATTCAATCGAGCGCATGGGCTTAGTAAGTGCAATGAAAGGTCCCCTATTTGAAGGGGTTAAAACCTTTACCACGATGCTTTGCCGCGCCGGTTGATGTGTGTTCGGTTGAATGCAAGATACGTTCAATCGGGCATACTAAGTTTGGTATTATTGTTTCTTTATTCTTTGTATGCATGATTCAATGAGCGCATGGGCTTAGTAAGTGCGATGAAAGGTCCCCTATTTGAAGGGGTTAAAACCCTTTACCACGATGCTTTGCCGCGCCGGTTGATGTGTGTTTGGTTGAATGCAAGATACGTTCAATCAGGCATACTAAGTTTGGTATTATTGTTTCTTTATTCTTTGTATGCATGATGCGATCGAGCGCATGGGTTTAGTAAGTCGGATTAAAGGTCCCCTATTTGGAGGGGTTAAAATCCTTTACCACGATGCTTCGCCGCGTCGGTTGGTGTATATCCGGTTGGGTGTGAGATGAGTTCAATCGGATACGTGAGGTCCCACATTGTGGATTTGTTTGCCTATGAATGTATTGCATGCATCAGGTCTGGTTCCGTTCGAATGCGTTCGCGAATGCTATACGAACGCGAACCTTCTGTTTACCGTTCGAACGCGTTTACAAACGCTACGTGAACGCGCACGCACTTTCTTAGTTTCATCATGCGTCAGGTCTGGTTCCGTTCGAACGCGTTCTCGAACGCCATACGAACTCGAACCTCCTGTTTACCGTTCGAACGCGATTATAAATGTTACGCGAACGCGCTTTCTTAGTTTCATCATGCATCAGGTCTGGTTCCGTTCGAACGCGTTCTCGAACGCTATACACGAACGCGAACCTTCTGTTTACCATTCGAACGCGTTATCAAACGCTACGTGAACGAGCACGCATCTTCTTAGTGTTTCATGCATCAGGTCAGGCTCCGTTCGAATGCGTTCTCGAATGCCACATGAACGCGCGCCCACTGAACTGAGTTATTTTCGTCAGATTTCATACATAATTGTCCATAGTAGCTATTCCTTCGTATGATGAACCTGATTGCCCCTCTGTATTACGCAAGATTGTGTAGGTGTCATTCATCTGTATTAACCACATGTATGAGTACAATGTGTTTAACGTATTACACTTCATATACCTATGTCATGATAACATTTGAGTATTATTTCTTGTGGTATATCGGATGGAAACCCAGACATAAATTCCGTAGCCGATTCCGAATGGACGGTAGTACGGTCTGTACTTGGGATACAATTCCACGTACCACTTGGGAAGGTGCTCACATGTGTGCTTGTGTGGTTAGTATGTGTGCTTGTGTTTTCTTGAATATAATATGCCAATGAAGTTGTATGTTCGTCGCCCCTTTGATGTACTTTCAAGCATGCAATCTTAGATGTGAAATATATGTAAGTTTAGGTGTAAGTTTTATTTTGTTTAGAAGCATGATACTCTTGGAAACAAGTGTTACTTAAACCTGATTAAATTATTACATAAATCCTTTCATTACAAGTGACATAAGTAAGGGACCATTCCGAACCCACGGTTTAAGGTGTTCCCTTGCGAGGGGTAAGTGCGGCCTTAAATCTCATTTTCCCGGTTCACACCGGGTGGCGACTCCATTATTCTCCGGTTTAGTCCCCCGTGGCTACTCCGTACTCCCGACCGGTCCGCGAGCCCGGGACAACATGCGTCGTCCAGTTTCTGTGTCCCACAGTTATGTATCCTCGTCCCCCCATACGCCTAATTAGAGCCAGAAGTGAAAATCCATGACTTTGGGGCGTTACGTATTCCCGTCCCCCAAAGCATGCCACTTATGTCCCTGAAACTAGTGGTCTTGGGGCATTACATATCACCGTCCCCCAAGCCACTGAACAAGAACTGAGGGTGCATATCTATGCTACCTTCCAAGCTCTGAAACTAGGATCTAGGGGCATCTGTCATCCCTAGTCCTGAACTAGGATCTGGGGGCGTTACGTATCACCGTCCCCCCAGTCCTCTACATGTGCACATGTTATCCGTCAATTCCATATCTCTATCAATTTGCATACTGAGGTGGGTTTTTCCCTTTGCCTCGAAAAACATAAACCATTTTCTGAAAACGTTTATTTCTCATATAAAGCTCAAATCATAAACCTTTATGAAATGACTGTAATAATAAAAATAATCTAACGCCCTAAATCGTGAAAATAAGTCTGGTATAGAAATAACAAAAATGAAAGTTAATTTAAAAGGGTAGTGTCCAATCACAAATTTAGAATCTGGTCGGCATTACTCACTTGCTGAAGGAAACTCCGGTTCCTATGATGATCTACAATTGATGACTGGATTTGAAAGTGAGCTGGGGAATATATTCTGAATTAAACTAAGTTTATCGATTTAAGTACTTGCTATCGCTTCCAAATGTAACGTACGTATATGATGGTTTATTTTATGTATACGAGCTGATACGAGACCCTTAGGGCGGCCTCTAACACGCTAAGGTGGATCTGGAATGATTAAATCAATTTGTGGAAGTTTTGGTATTCCCATCGTGACGCAGATACTTGCGCGTCGCGACGCGCTCAATGCAGAAATGAATCTGTCAAACTTTCTAGTACGCATCGCGATGCAGACCCTTTGGGCATCGCGACGCGTACCTGATTTTCCAGGTTTCTAGCTTTCTTTTCAATACCTAATTTACTCAATGCACCACCAACATTTGAACATTCTTCCAAACTTCAAAACTCATCTAATATCACCACCCAAGCACAAACCATAATCATTAATTACCAAATTTAATATCCTCAACATAACCATATACAAATAAACCTCATTACAAGTATATACTCTCAAAATACTTCTCCAAAATGCATGTTATCCACTAACCCAAAATTAATTATGGTATTCTCATTATTAGGGTAACATAAGATTCGAAATTTAGGGCTTCACTAGAAAGTACTCTATTTATGTCTGCATGGCCTGATACTTTACATTATTTCTAAAGCTCATAAGTATGCATTACTTTTCTTCATCTTTTAATATCTGTTCAACGCTTGATACCTTTTGAATTTCTTGATTAAATGGCAATTCCTTGACCTTGCTTTGTAAGAGTTCTACTGAGTACTTAATACTACCGTTAAGCTACGACCATTGTTACGTCTTATAGAAATCTTATTCTTCGATTTCTAACTATGGCTAACTTTATTTGTCTCTATCTGGTTCTTCCAAAATGTACTTTTGAACTTCTCTAAACTACTTGTGTTCTATATGGTCAAGCCTTTCGCGTGTACTGATTCCATTTTTAGTGCAAGTGTAAAAAGAATAATCTCTTGTATCTTCCTTTGACGCTACTTACTTATCACGAACTAGTGTTCATCGTCATAACTTAACTATTTAACTTTCTATTTTCTCACTAATCTTTAAACACTTATGGGTTTTGTTCTTCTAAGTTTTCATTTCTCTGGTTACCTATAGAGCTTAGCACTTCATAGAACAATGTCAAATTCTTTTTTGTATCTCTTGCTAACTAGTGTTATTTACTGAATGATTTGCATTAGGAAGGTTAACTCTAGGTAGCTTCTCTGGAATATTTCTTATTCGGCTAATGACTTAGAAACAAAGTTCCTAAGCTAAGTTTAATCGTATACCTACTTTTACTTAAACTGTATTCCCTTTCGCAATGTTATTTCTGGCGATTTGATTCTAGTTATAGTTCATATTCTATCTTGTACCATTTATTGTCATAACTCAGATACTTACAAACTTGTAAATTCGATCCTTATCCAATGACCAATTACGTAACTTATAGCTTGAATTTTCACACACTGTACTAAATGTAGCATTATAATAACTTATCTTTTCATTTTCATACTATACTACACATATACCAAAAGCAACCTTGAAGTGAACTTATCTCCTTGGTTCCAATACTAAAAATTCTTGTTGTTATACACTTATGTCATTGTTCACTCAATATTCTCTACTATTATCACTGAGCCTTGACAGTTTCTCTTCTAAACCCTTGACCTATTGACCTTCTTAATTTATCTTTTGATCTCCCTCTATACCCAGAAGTTTCATGATCTGCGTCTTTGTTTCCTTACCAGAAGAATATCATCTCTACACATCTCTAGCCATGTCTAACACTATAACTTTATATCCTCATCACTAGTAAACTAGTACTTTATCTATTCATCACCTCGTCTAATCAACTTTTCTTTTAAATCTTTTACTTTGGGCTATTTTCTTCTTCTATTCTACTCTTGTACTGTATACAAAAGCTCTATATTTCGATCTCCTTTCACTACACATGCACTTGATTCTAGGAATATCTTGAGGTGAACATCAAGGTCCATCATTTTTGCCTTATCAATCGAGGGCTGGGAGGGTGGGGCTTGTCCTAGAGCTTTCTGGTTGTAGCGTTCTCAATGATTACCCATGCTGCGATTGCATATGCTGTTTATCCATGAGCTTAAGACTCTTTTATCTGCATACCTAGTGTCAACTCCCAGACTATGGTACTTTTGCTAAGGCCATTTGAAATATATTTTTCAACTGTACTCATAATTTACCTCTAACTATAAATCATACTACTTTCTACTAAGAATCTCCATAAAGCTCACACTCTCTCAACTTCTACCGTACTCCCACTATCGTCCTGTCTTTCTAAATTTTGCTCTGTCACTTAACTTTCCTCTTTACCTCATTTTCTTGGATCTCCTAAGTCCACACTTCCTTGGAAACTCCGTATATTAATACATGTTATGAAATCGCTACCAATTCATTGGCTTGGATACTACACTTTTATTAATTCTGAATAAGTTGGGTGTCTAAACTATGGGAAACTCTGTATAAGTCAAGTATCTTACCTTTGTGCTGCCATACATTGCTTATTTTAATTCCTTACTCTTTTGGAACCTTCACTTTATTAGGATTTATCTGTTCTTTTGTTTTCATGATTCGTCCATCCTATCCCACGCCTTTACTTATTCAAATCCTTAATAAGCACCAAGTCGGGGGGTATACGCATGCTCCCCACTCCTGATTGAGTGACCATATACTTACTGAAGTAGGGTTACTGGAAGGAGGAATTACCATTCATACTACTAGGAGCTGTATGTACTATTCTATTTCTTACGGTTTTTTAATCTTGATCAATCAATTTGAGGTCTTCACTGATGTTGATTTTTCCAAGATACATTATCTATGTCACTATACATACTGAATTCTCTTTCTTTTTCTTTTCCTTTTTACTATTTTCATAGTTTACCTCTTGACTCTAAGCCATGCTACTAAGGCTAATGGTGGTTTCTTCTTCTGGCTGCTTCTAGATTTCTACTCTCTACTCCAGCTATAAACCACAGCTTTGCTACCTACTCTTCATCTCCACACGGGTACTCCTTATTAAATCTTGAATCTCTTTGATCTCATATGTCTGTCCCTTTGGACTTACGTAGACTTCTAATGGTATTGATCTGATTATGGATTTCTTCCTAGTATTGGAATCTTGTCAACTTTGACTTGTGTCAAATTCTTCCTATTTTATCCTTAAATCCTAATTGATTCCTTTATGGATAAACCACTCCTCAAGATCTGCTGTCCTTATCTCAAAATACAGTATTATGGGTTTTGGATTTTCTTTACGATTACTTTATCTAAGTTGATTAAGAATGGGGAAGAATCCATTTATCAATAGATATCAGCTTCATTGTTCTAATACTCTCGTATCCTGATAGGGTCTATTATTTATGCGAGATAAATATGAGATTAGCTCCGTTAGGGAAGCTTCCTTAACCTGTATAACTAATGGATGAAAGTTTAGATTGGTCAGAACTTTATCTATCAGATCCTTAAGTTTAAACAACTAAGTATTTCTATTAATGAACTCCATTTATGTGCTTATGGGCTTGAATGTGAAAATCAGGAATTCCTAAATCCCTTTTTTTTGGCATCTCATATTCGTTGGAACTACCATATCTATTTATGGTTTATTTCCTCTTTTATGCTTCTTACTATTCTTTGTTATTCAGGTTACTTGCTATTTATACAGAATATTCATTGTCTATAGGTTTACCTTGAAGGAACTTCTTAAGGAAGGAATGATTATTATAGAAAGGAAGAAACCTTATATAGGTCTATTTGGCATTCTTTCTCTTACCAAGCTTACTATATTCCTTCTTACTGTTATTGGTTATGGTATTCTCTTTATCATATGCTTCTGTATCTTTTCCATTTACTGTCTCTGGTTACTTGAACATTTATGTATCTTTGTTTACTTTCCTTCCTATTATTCTCTTTATCTTCATGTATTCATGGGTGGGTATCGTTAGAACTTTACTATTTCTTTCTATCTCTTTACCTTGTTGTCTCTGGCTGTTTAAACTTCTATGTATCTTTTCTTCCTTTCTTATATCTTTCTATTCCCACTCCACTAAGTAACTATTCTTAGTACTTGTATTTACTAAGTTCATGGCTTAACTAAATTTTCTATTGATAATTTCGAATAATCATGGAATGATTCCTAACTAGAGTAGGAATTAGAGTTACTTATTGAGAAGCAGATTAGGTAGCCTGGGGAATGCTTACTAACCTGTCTATTAAGCTTGGGAACGTACTCGAGGATCAGATACTGGGGAGGTAATGCCTCATATACGGGTATCCCGGACATACTGCGTATACCTGACCCCAACACTCTGCCCACTGCAGTCACTGACTCTCCTAGACCATGCTCTGATACCATCTTTGTAACATCCCGATTTGGGAGTTGCTACCGGCAGGGAATAGGCTGTACTATTCCCCTATGCCACAAACTATCTAAGTACAAATAATAATGATACTTTTCTCAACATACTTTCATATATGGGACTAATACCCAAACTCACATTATAGCTCAAAATATAATATACACTGACTGAATAGATAATACCATATGCTTTACAGCTCTATACCTGAATACTCATACTTAACTCTCATATACAAATATCTGTGACTGAACCTTACTCAACTTTGCTGAACTCTATTTCTGACTCGACTTGGTGGACCAAACCTGTAGGAGCGAAGTGGGGTTTACCGCTATGCCTATGATGTTCGGCGACCACGACACTGTTGGGCTCGCAGCCCGTAGAGAGTACTGATTAGCCCACGGGGGACTAAAACAGATAATGAAGAAGCCACCACCCAGTGTGAACTGGGAAAGATTTAAGGCCGCACTCACCCATCGCAAGGGAAAACCTCAAACCGTTGGGTTCGGAATGGTCCTTTACTTATGCGAGTATAATGTACGGGCTCACACGATAGTATAGTCAAGTCTTAATGCAATTCATGCATAAAAGCGAATAAAAAATGTAATAACACACCCAACCAAAATAATAATCACAATAACATAGTTCCAAAATCATATTAATTAAGAAATACGAGATGCGACAACAAAAATCATAATAAACAATCAAAAGTAGGAAAAACGTCATAATACACGTAACACATATGGGAAGTAATAATGCTAAGGTGGGAAAAACATGCAATAATACCAATAACGACTTCAACACGCATAATGGAAAATGAATAACTAAAGACGTAAAAAGAAATGCATAA
The DNA here is from genome assembly GCA_019454045.1 of Zanthoxylum bungeanum. Lineage (NCBI taxonomy): Eukaryota > Viridiplantae > Streptophyta > Magnoliopsida > Sapindales > Rutaceae > Zanthoxylum > Zanthoxylum bungeanum. The sequence goes on from SKCR01006309.1 coordinate 18,221, forward strand.
AGTATAAAGAAATAGGTCGACGCATATATGAGTATTTCCCGAGTGGCACGTGGAGTTGTATCCCAAGTATAAACCATACTTCCGTCCATTCGGATTCGGCTACAGGATTTACGTCTTGGTTTCCATCCGATATATCGCGAGGGATAATAACACACATAATCATCAATCCAATGTAAACGGACATAAAAAAATATAACCATGCATATACAGATAATCATCAACATGAACAAACAAAATAAAGGCGAAATAATAAAATAACGATAAATAGATAAAAAGATAAATAACAAAATGCCAAAGAAGAAAATGTGACCAGAGATTTGGCCATTCTTTATGTAGGGCTTCACATACCTGGCTGGACGTATTTCATGTCCAGCCAGGCACGCAGCGTCCAGAACTATAAAAATAAATATGGTAAGGGTGCCATAAGGTCTTATCTTTTAAGACCCCATGAATATATTTCGACTCACGGCTTTGGCACGTTCTCGCCTACGTATATTCACAGGTAGACAACTCATTGTCAATCACACTCACTGTGACTCTTGATTTTGATCCTGATTGTTTCTCATTGTGACAGCTTTGGCACGTTCACATGAGGCGTATTAAGGCTTCACTTGTCAATGATAAACTCAAGCTACCGATGTAGTCCTGATAGCTTTGGCACGTTTAGGATTTCCACTTTCACTTGAATTTGTCTCTTATTATATAAGTTCTACCAGCGTAAATGAACTACCATCAGCCATAACTGCACATCTTTGGCACGATACAGCTATATCATCATGAAATCATTTATATCCATATTGACAAGGCAGACCAAGAAATAAGTATTCATATTACTAGTTACTTATAAACCTTATTAAACGAGGATATTTCTAAAGAGATTTTACTCTACATCAAATGCAGAATTTAATCTAGATACATTTCTCAACAGTTTAATTCTACCTGGGAAAATATAACTTAACTTACCATTAAATATCTGTTATGTTTTCTGTTAGGGTAGAATCAAAAAATCAAGAAACATCTAAATTACATGCATGTGCAAATATCAAGATTGGATTATATATCATATGTCAAGCATGACAAATGTAATGGATGAAGGATCATATATGTTCTGATACCATTTTGTTGGGGTTTTAGCGCGGACGCAACGGTAGCGTTTTTTGGGCGAAATCGTAACTTTAAAATTTTTAAAACTTATCAAATAAATTATTCAGTATCCAATATGAATAATTCATTCTTATTTCATCCAAACATGTCATATTTGTTATCAAATAACAATATTAATAATTTACAAAATATCGCGAAACTTTTACGAAAATGTTTTTCCGTAAAATGGCATAAAATGCGTTTTTGCCCGAATCGACCAACCACTACATATAGGGGCTGCACAGGTCAGCCCCAATAGTACATGGGCAGTTCATGGACTGCAAACATCAATCAACATAAATATAATTATAATTATATCAATATATATATAGACTTTCCCTGCAAACATCAATCAACAAATAATCATGTTAAGGGAATCATCGTGCATTGTACTTACCTCTATCCATAAAAAAGTCCTTAATATGTCTATATCCTCGCTAAGAATGTGAAAAATGTTAAATTATGATAAGGTCCCTCAAATTTTCCAAAATTATGATTTTACCCCTAAACTTTCTAAATTTCCATTTTAACCTCTAAACTTTCCTACTATGTCTATATAGTCCTAAAACTCTCAAATGTTACTTACCAATCCCTGAAAATAAGAATTTACAGATTTTCCCTCTTAATCATGCAAATATACAATTAAGTCCAAAACTTCCAAACTCTAAAATTTACACCCCAAAACTGTAATAATCACGTACCAAACTCCAACGACATCCAAATCTCATAACGAAGGAGCCGCTAGTCAGCAAACGTCTCAAGGATCTCGGTGATGGTGGTGGTGGGGGCTGAAACATGGTGGTTACTGATGATCGGTTGAACAACGATAGCTATCATATTTTGCTCGTTTCTCAACAGCCGAAGGTCCAATTTTGGCAAACGAAGTGTCCAACTTGTGTATCTTGACGAGGGGAAGATTTTGGTCTGGGAGGTGTTGTACATACACGACGGCGCGTGGGGTGCGTCGCGACGGCAGCAAGGCTGCGTGTGGGGCGGGCGCGTGAATGGGAGTCTCGGGGGTGGTCCGACAGTGTTGGATTCGTCTCATTGAGGAGATTCTCCATATGTGGTCACTCGCTGGAAACGGAGATCGGACGTCGAAAAGCCTATTTCTCTATGTCCATGTACTTTATCTCTCTAAGAATTCTCCCTCAAAAGCTCTCAGTTTCTCTCTCTAAAATCCCCTTGAATTGCTCTCAATTGCTATCTGTAAATTTGCTCAAGGCAACCTCACTCTCTCAACTTAGGATATTAATAAAAACTAGGCAATTGCTTAAGTATTGCATTGATAGAGATTGTGGGGGTTAGTAGGGTTAAATGTGGGGTGGTTTTATTTGGTTTTAATGATATGAAGACATATTTGGTGCATGAGTGTGATGATGTTGGAGGTTAAGAAGAAAGATAAAAGTAATTTTTATGATAATGTTTGTGTATAATGAAAGAAAATATAAAATGGGTTATTACAATCTACCATCCTTATAAAAATTTCGTCCTTGAAATTTCTCAATCCTCAAACAGCTCTGGGTATTTCTCCCTCATATCATGTTCCATTTCCCAAGTCGCCTCCTGAACGTGATGATTAGACCACATGACCTTCACAAGAGGAATATGTCTGGATCTCAACTCTTGAACCTTTCGATCTACGATCTTCACAGGCTTTTCTTCATAAGTCAGGTTTTCGCTGAACTCCACCGGTTGACCCTCCAAAATGTGAGAAGGGTCTGGTACACACTTCTTCAGGACGAATATATGAAACACTTTATGAATCCTTTCCAAATCCAGTGGCAATGCAAGACGATATGCCACTTTGCATACTCTTTCCAAAATCTCAAAAGGACCAATATAACACGGTGTCAACTTTCCCTTACAGCCAAATCTCAAAACTCATTTCCAATGAGATAGATTAAAAAAGAATTTATCCCCCACTTGGAACTCAAGATCTTTCCTTCTTTTGTCGACATAACTTTTCTGTCAACTCTGCACCTCTAACAGTTTAGCTCGGATAAGCCTGATCCTCTCTGATGTCATATCGACCAAGTCTGAGCCATGAATCTGTCTATCTCCAACCTCGCCACAATAAACATGAGTCCTACATCTCCTTCCATACAAAGCCTCAAACGGATTCATGCTGATACTAGCCTAAAAGCTATTGTTGTAGGCAAACTCGATCAGATGTAAATGCTCATCCCAACTCCCAGTGAATGTCAATACACACGATCTTAATAAATCTTCTAACGTCTGAATAGTCTGCTCTGACTGACCGTCAGTCTGAGGGTGGAATGCGGTGCTCATAGAAATCTTTGATCCCATAGACTTCTGGAAACTCTGCCAAAAACGAGAAGTAAATCTGGCATCTCTATCAGATACAATCGATAATGGTACACCCTATAGTCGTACAATTAGCTCCACATATAATTTCGGTAGTCTCTCTGGTCCTCATGTAACTCGAATCAGTAAAAAAATAAGCAGATTTAGACAATCGATCCACTACTACCCAAATTGCATCATAACCCTTCTGTGTCCTCGCAGCCCAACTACGAAATCCATAGCAATGTTTTCCCATTGCCACCCAGGTCTAGGTAGAGGCTGGAGTAATCCGGTTAGATGTTGATGTTCTGCCTTAACCCGCTGACAAACCAAACACCGAGATACAAACTCTAAAATCTTTCTCTTCATTCCCGGCCACCAATATGCCTTCTTCAGATTTTGATACATCTTGGTGCTCCCAAGATGCATATTATAAGGAACATCATAGGCCTCATTCAAGATCTCCTGCTTAATCGTTCCCAAAGGTGGTACCATAACTCTATCACCAAAAAGTAATACATCATCTGAACTCAATCTGAAAGTTGTACTCTCACCCTTACAATCTCTGCTCTCCATTTTCCACATTGATCATCCTCGTTCTGTGTTGTTTTGAGTCTATCTAACAATGTACGTCAGACCTTCATATGGCAAGAAGACCTCCATTATCGGACATCTCGAAAGTCAAATTTAATGTTACCATCTCCTCAAACATCCTCTTTCTGGCTCTTAAAAATTGTAATTTACCCACATTCTTCCTACTCAGTACATCAGCAAAAACATTGGTCTTTCATGGATGATAATTAATAGTACAATCATAGTCACTTAGGAACTCCATCCAACGTATCTGCCTCAAATTCAGCTCCTTCAGAGTGGGAATATATTTCATACTCTTATGATCCATATAAATCTCACACTCGACACCATATAAATAATGCCTCCAAATCTTTAGAGCATGTACAATCACTGCCATTTCTAGATCATGGGTGGGATAATTCTTCTCATGAGTCTTCAACTGTCTCGAGGCATAGGCAATCACTCTCCCATGCTGCATCAGTAAACTTCCTAACCCTTGATGTGACACATCAATATAAACAATATATCCATCAAGTTCAGATGGTAGAGTAAGTATCGGTGCAATATTTAATTTCTCCTTCAGAGTTTGAAAGCTCCTCTCACAATCATCAGTCCACACAAACGGTACTTTCTTCCTTGTCAACTGAGTAATCGGAGCAGAAATAATAGAGAAATCATGAATAAACCAATGGTAGTAGCCTGCTAATCCCAAGAAACTCTGAATCTATGTCACCGTTCTCGGTCTCTCCCATCTCAGAACTACTTCAACTTTTTATGGATCTACATAAATACCTTCTCCTGAGATAAAGTGTCCCAGAAATACCACTTTATCCAGCCAAAAATCACATTTATAGAACTTGACATAAAGTTGCTATCTCCTCAAAGTCTCCAGTACCAATCGAAGATGTTGCAATTGACCCGAGAAGGCGAATACACAAGGATGTCATCAATCAAATCTAGGACAAACTTATCTAGATAAGACTAGAACACTCTATTTATCAAATCCATGGATGCTGCAGGCGTATTAGTAAGTTCGAATGACATTACTAAGAACTCATAATGCCCGTATCTCGTTCGGAATGCAATCTTAGGAATATCCGCATCTCGGATTCTCATATGATGATATCCAGATCGAATATCGATTTTCGAAAACACCAAGCTCCTTGAAGTTGATCAAAAAAATCATCAATACGAGACAACGGGTACCAATTCTTGACCGTCACCTTATTGAGTTGATGATAATCTATACACAGTCTTAAGGTGCCATCCTTCTTTTTCACGAACAATATTGGTGCTCCCCAAGGTGAAACACTAGGCTGAATAAATCCTCGATCTAACAGCTCTTGCAACTGTTCTTTCAACTCCTTCATTTCTGCCAGGGCCATACGATATGGAGTCACCGAAATAGGGGTGGTACCAGACATAAGATCTATAGTGAACTCTAGTTCTCTTCGTGGAGGCAATCCTGGTAACTCATCAGGAAAGACGTCATGATACTCTCTCACAACTGGAATATCTACTATCTGCGTTGATTCCTCATTCTCCACTGTAGCGATACTCGTTAAAAAGCCTTTGCACCCCTGTCTAATCATTCTACAAGCCGAAATGGCAGAAATGATGGGTACCACAACACGATTACGGTCACTGACTACCTTAAACTCCTCGTCATGTGACTTAAACATCACTTCCTTTCCGCTGCAATCAATAACGGCTCCATGAGCAGTCAACCAATTCATTCCTAAAATCAAACTGAAGTCCTTCATCTCTAACGGGTAAAGTACAACTGGTAGTTGCCTTCCTTCAATCTCAACATTAAATCATATGTATATTGTATCTATCTTGAAGTCCTTCCCCGAATGAAGACTCACAATCAAATGAATCATGTTGGTCTCTGGTACACTACCCAGACAAGGAATACAACCAATAGCAATAAATGAATGTGTAGAACCCGTATCAAAAAGAGCTCGAATAAGTATACCTGATACCCGAACTGTACCAGATACAGTATCACCACCATCATCAAAAATCGGTATGTAAAAATCAAAACCATTAAAATCGTCAAAAACGATGAAAATGATGAACAGACTGGGCCCGTTTTAAATAAATTTTTTAAGCAAAGAATAAATATAAATATTTTTATAATTTTGAATTAATTAAAATTATTTATGAGAATTTCAGATCTGCCAGTTCAACTGGAATGGTTTGACCGATCGAACCACTGACCCACACTTCAATCACACATATAATTTTTAAAATATTGGTTCTTTTTAATGGATAAATAATGTAATTAAATTAAGTTTGGAACTAATAAATGAACATTCTCTAACCCCGCTTATTTATATAATTTATCTGCATTATATATGATTCTATCACATAAACAAATACATTCAACATAAATTTTTAAGAGTAAATTCTTTTTTATTTTCATACATTATTATTCAGTAAACTAACTGTGTTTAAGAAATTAGCTATATTACATTCTCAAGTACCATATAAAAAGCTCATAACGTTAGTTGATCTTCTCTAATACCACATAAAAGCTCATAAGATAGTTGATACTCAAAAGCTAATTTATAGTACATGCATGTAGCTAAGCCTAAACAACTGCCACATAAAAGTTGGTTTTCACGATCCCCTCCCTAGAACGGGCCCAACCCTAGAAAGGGGTGAGCTAATTTATAGTACATGCATGTAGCTAAACCTAAACAACTGCTGAGTCTCTGTGTGTGAGCTAATTTATAGTACATGCATGTAGCTAAACCTAAACAACTGCCACATAAAAGCTCATAATGATAGTTGATACTGAAAAGCTAATTTATCATAATTGCATGTAGCTAAACCTAAACAACTACTGTCTCTGTCTGTGTGTGTGAGTACACGCATGTAGCTAAACCTAAACAACTGCC
>SKCR01006310.1:0-25082 GCA_019454045.1 Zanthoxylum bungeanum
TTTCATGCTCAACATGCTCTTTGATTTTAACATAAACTCTATTGACTTTGATTCCAATCCAATCAAACCAACAATCAACATTTAAACATGCATTTAACACATCATTTCATGTTACAAAAATCAAAAAACTATAGTCCACTGCATAGTGAAATTCAGCCATGTGAAGAAATTTTTAATTTTTGATTCATTTGATTTGTTTCAAATCTAATCATGCATAACTCTAAGTTATCATATTCTAAGCATGCTCAAAGCATCAATTTGAAAGAATCATGTTCAAAACATAAAAGCCCCAAATTTTAGTCTCATGAACCCTAAAATTTTCATGCTTCAAATTGGCTCTTGATACCATTGTTAGTGTTCCTAGAACATGCCAAGGATCTAATAAGTAAGAAAAGGTGTTCATAAATTCATTATAAGTTGCGAAATTACTTACATTGAATGGATTTGAGCTTTTAAAATTTTGAGAAGAAGATCTCCAAGATCCTTCCTTTGTTGATTCCAAGCTTTGAGTTGATTTCCAAGATCCTTCCTTTGATGATTCCAAGTTTTGAGTTGTTTGAATGAAGATCTCCAAGATCCTTCCTTTGATGATTCCAAGCTTTGAGTTGGTTTCCCTATCACCTTAGTTGATTCCATGAAGTGCTAGCTTACTTGATTTTGCCACAAAATCAAAGAGAGGGAGGAGGACATTCACGCCCATGGAGGAGAGGATATTAGGGTTTCATTTTTTTTCAAGTGTTGTGTTGGAGTTGAAGAGAGAGAGAAGGCTTTTGGTAAAATCCCTTTTACCCTTTTCACCTAAACTAGGTGGTTGGGTAAATGGTTTTACCAAAACCATTACAAGGTGGTTGGATGGTTGGTGGCTTGGCATAAATGCCAACTACCCTCCCAACTACCACATGTGAAATGGGCCCCACATTTGAATTCAAAATTCAAATGTCTCTACGAACATTTGCCGCGGCTCGGTTCCGTTTAATCCGATTAAACGAACTTTCGTCGCTAAATAATTAAATCTAATTTAATTAAATAACGATGCCTCGCAAATATATTACGAACGTCATCTACGAATTAATTCTAAATTAATTCGTTCGTTCGTATTAAAGTCCGACTTTAATTTCGTAAAGAAATCCAATTCACATTAATATATCTGATATATTAATTTTAGCTCATACGAATAAATTAAATAGAAAAATCAAATTTAACTATTAAATTTATTTTACCGATTAATCCCAAATTAATTGCGTTCTCTCTCTTCCGAACACATTTAATCCCAGATTAAATAATACCTCAATTAATCCCAGATTAATTTTCTCCATCTTAATTAATCCCAAATTAATTCTCTCTCTAAATTAATCCCAGATTAATTCTAATTCGAGTCAACTGTCATCGGTGAATCTTTGGGAAGCGAACCAAGAGATCCCTGGATAAGTTGGCAGTAAATACGGTCATCGGATTATCCGAATACGTGCGTACCTCGTATCACGTGCTTACCGATTTACAAGACATGGTTGGCTTCTAGCAAAGCACCGTGCCTACCCAATTCTCCAGAAAAATTCTTACCGGAATATATAATCTATCTCAGGCGTAGTATACGTAGTATTGCGTATTGCGATCCAGTATCGAATGTCACGTGCTAGGCCTGGGGCTGGAACTGTGTCTGCCCCGTACGAAGCACATGTCGGATGTCTAGTAACTAGTCTATATTATCGGATATACATGACCTAGTCATAATATCCCGATGACTGCAGTACTTAAGAGCACTAGTACCGTATCTTACATGACATCATCTCCACTATGATTGGAGTGATACTTTTGTCTTGACATCACACCCAATACACTACGATTCTCAATATACCCAGTAGAGGCGTACACAGAACCGGTTAAAGCCATGGATGACCAAAACTAAAGCATACCGATTGTCGCAAGTATTAGCGATGCAAGTCTCAGGTTAATAAAAAATACACCTACCCTGATATCGGACTTCCATAGACACATAGTCATACTACCAATGGAATTCTGAGGGGTCTATCCAGAGCGAAGCTGTTTCCGCACCATCGGTAAACACAACCTCATATCACACTTGCATAAGTATCCAATACTTAAATATATGAGAACTATGCCGTTGTGCTCCCACAACGCGCACAAGTGCAATACTAGTCTATTCCGCATTATCGATGTCCAGTCTCGATAATACTACGACTAGGGATATTTAATGATTAATCCTTCGAGGACTGATACTGTCTCATATCATCTCAATCCAGGAACTAATCATAGGGACCTCCTATCATTTATACATCTAGGTGATCTAATCACAAATGATTTGAGCGCAATCTCCTTATCACATAGTTAATTTGTACAACAACACCATGATCTGTACAAATAGTGACGCTATGGGTCATAACTGTCCAACAAGATACAACAGAGAATCGCCACTCTCTCGGATAATATTTTCTTATAAGAGTAGTATTCCAATTCACTGGTTGATATGTGTGATCAGTGCTTGAGACTGTGGCCACAGCGGAAGAATCATGTGAGATTCTTGGGTTAGCACGATTCATGACACTATCAACATTATACCTTTGACCATATGGGTAGACATTTTCCATACCCTAGGTCAATAGGTGGGGATACAGTGAGGCGAGGGACTGTATCATATGTAAATCGCATACAAAATGGGTATATATATCTTTCCTTCTCATTTGGGGGCCTTGGCATGTTGCTAGATGTCAACTTTGGTCATTGAAATCGAACAACCATCTGATCGGAGAATAATTTATGTTCAATTAAATTATCACGATTCATTTCATGTCCAATTGAAGGGAACCCAAAAAGTCACACACAACAAAGTCGAAATCAATGGTTAATAATGCACAATACAAATATAACAGCATATATGATTGCTGTAGGAATTGTTCATAAATGGTTCAATGTGTTTAATTATTGAACATATCATTTATAAGGTTCCATAGTGGCTTAGGCATTGGTGAATGACGATGGGGGCACTTTGGGAATTGGAATAAAAAAAATTACTATTCATGGGAATAGTAATATGAATAGTAACATGAATAGTATTTTTTTTGTTATTTGTTTTGAATTCCAATTCGGCCCAAACTCTTACTAGGGTTTTATAATCTCATTAAACCACTAAATTAAGATCCAATGGCTAAGCTTAAATTAGCTTTTATCCCACATCGGTTTCTTAATTAATTTTGTTGTCTTTGGAGCACTATATAAACCCAAAGAATTCTTCACAAATTTGCTACACCAAACCTTTCATATCTTGGGTTTATATAAGTGAGCAACTCTAAAGTTTAAGAGTAAGCCACTGATTTTGAGGATCCTTAAGTCTAATTGACTAGAGGAACCTCGAGTTAAAAGTTTTGAGGTATTTGCCTAGGCTAGCACCAATGGCAAAATACTCGTGCACTCAAAGCGTAGTCTTGCCGTTGAGTTTTGGGTTTGGTGTGTGCATCTTTGGAGGCCACACACTTGGGTGGCTCTTTGGAACGTGGAAGAGCTTGCTGAGTTTGAGAAAAGCTTGTAGATTGGAGGGAGGACTGGAGGAGTCTACGGTTCAAGTAAGTCTTTTTCTTTCTTTATTTTATTTAGAGTTCTTATGATAGTTTTCATGTTTAGGTTTATGTTCTTTGCATATTTTATGAGTTTTATGCTTAGAATATATAGTAACATGCCTAGACATGTAGAATAAAAAAAAAAATGGGTCTTGGGCAAAGGGAAAGCGGCATAATAATTTTAATTTTCCGCTGCGCACTCGCGGCCGCTTCCCAACAGTGGTATCAGCGCGCCGTTTTTATTTTGTTTAGTTCTCTCTCATTTGAACTCGAAATTGGGTGTGTAAAAGCTCGTTGGAAAGCTAATACCCTGAACTTAATTTTAGGCACAATTTTTGCATGATGTGGTTAAGATTTGAATTATTAAATTGCATTTAACGTTCACGCGTCTGCAGAAAAACGTGAATAGTAATTTATTTGAATAAAATAAAATGCAATATCATAATTAAATATTAATCAAAGTTATTTAATGCCTAAAATAATTCCAACATATTAAAACTCATATGCTTGATGATTCTATGTATGATTAGAATTGCATGATTATTTTAGGGTGCAAGCATCTAGAGACTTTCTAAGAAATAGAGAATGTATTGCTTATCCCTTAGCTAAGTAATTATTCTGTGATGAACTTAGAGATTTATTACCTTTAAGGCTATATAAATATAATCACTTGTTTATAATAAAAGACATTATAAAAGAGAACAAGTGGGTTGGGACCAAGGGTTAATAAAACTTTCCAACTAAAGTTAATTAACCAAGGTATTACTAGAGTTAGATAATGATTTGGTGTCTTCCTTCACTCACTACCTTTTTAGAGCCAAAGGGAAAAGCTATGAAGACATCTAGATAATCATTACTCAAAGCTTACCTTAAAGCATATTTAGGTGTTGGACTAATTTAGAGTATCTATTGTTTTTCCAGTCACCAAAGGCAATAAGAGCCTAAGAGGTAAGGGATTTAAGAGAGTTCAAACTCCACCCTTCCCTCTGGGGATTTTCATGGAGGAATCCATTTGATGTTGGGTTTTCTAGGTCAAACCAAGATCAATTAAGCATGAAAATGTGAATACAACAAAGTAAGATGGAAGAAATACTCACTTTGATCGGATTTTGGATGCGTTGAACACAAAAAATTTCCTCCATGTGAATTCGGCCAAGCTCCTTGGTGTGATCTTCATCCAAGCTCCAAGCTTTTGTTGATTCCATGCTCAAGGATTGGTTTCCCTATCACCTTTGAATGATCTCTTTATGTGCTAGCATTGGAAAATTTGCAACAAAATTTTCCCTTTCTCCCTGTATGACTCTCGGCCAAGCCAAGAGAAGAGAGAAAATTTTTCACTTTGGGCGTGAATGGAGGAAAAGAGAGAGAGAAGGAAAAGTTGTGTTATTTTATTTCAAAACCACCAAAAAAGTATACCCAAAGATGGTATATGTCTTCAACTTTAGAAAATGTGTTTTACAAGTTATCACACAAATCATCAACCCACTTCACCTAAATCCATCCCAAAAGTGTGATAAAGGAATGATGTGACATGTGATGTGACTTGTGGGCCCCACTTGATTCAAAATCCGAGTGGGCCCGCAACACATCCCGGCTCGGGTTCGCTAATTCCGAATTAACGAATTTCCGTTGCGACGTAATTAAATCAATTAATTAAATAATTATGCCTAGCAAAATTACTATTCACGTCGCTAGCGAATTAATTCTAAATTAACTCGTTCGCCCGAATTAAAATCCAATTTTAATTCCGCGTCGAAATCTAATTTCGTTTAATATATCGAATATATTATTTTATCGATTAATTCCAAATTAATCGTTCTCTCTCTTTAAATAGATTTTATCCCAGATAAATTCTCCGTAATTAATCCTAGATTAATTTTCTCTCTCTACTAATTAATCCCAGATTAATTATGTGCGAGTCATACGTCATCGGTGAATCTTCGGGAAGCGACCCATGAGATCCCTGGATATGTTGGCAGTAAATTCGGTCGTCGGACTATCCGAACACGTACGTACCTAGTACTACATTTTTACCGATTTACAAGACATGGTTGGCTTCTAGCAAAGCACCGTGCCTACCCAATTCTCCAGAAATATTCTTAAAGGATATATAATCTAATATCAGGCGTAGTATACGTAGTATTGCGTATTGCGATCCAGTATCGGATGTCACATGCTAGGCCTGGGGCTGGAATTGTGTCTGCCCCGTACGAAGCATATATCGGATCTCTGGTAACTAGTCTCTATAATCGGATAAACATGACCTAGTCATATTATCCCGATAGCTGCAGCATACAAGAGTACCAGTTCCTTATCCTACGTGACCATCATCTCCATATGACTGAAGTGATACTTCCATCTTGACATCACACCCAATACACTACGATTCTCAATATACCCAGAAGAGGCGTACACAGAACCTGTTAAAGCCTGGACGACCAAAACCAAAGTATATTGATTGTCGCAAGTATTAGCGATGCAAGTCTCAGGTTAAGACCAAATACACCTACCCTGATTCGGACTTCCATAGACACATAGTCATACTACCAATGGAATTCCGAGGGGTCTATCCAGAGCGAAGCTGTTTCCGTACCATCGGTAAACACAACCTCCTATTACACTTGCATAAGTATCCAATACTTAAATATATGAGAACTATGTCGTTATGCTCCCACAACGCGCACAAGTGCAATACTAGTCTATTCCGCATTATCGATGTCCAATCTCGATAATACTACGACTATGGATTTTTAATGATTAAACCTTATGGATTAATACTGTCTCATATCTTATTAATCTGGAACTAATCATATGGACTTTTATCATTTATATATCCCGGTAATCCAATTACAAATGATAAAAGAGCAATTTCCTTTGTCACATAGTTAATTTGTACAACAACACCATGTTCTGTACAAATAGTGATGCTATGGGTCATAATTGTCCAACAATCTCCCACTTGGCCTATAGCCAATCACTCAAGTGTCCTACACTTGAACTATGTACGGGTCGCTCAAACTTCTGCTGAGAAATAGCTTTCGTCAGCGGATTTGCAATGTTATCATCTGATGCGATTTATTCGATCATCACATCACTCGCCACGATGTATGATCCGACGAATCAGATGAAATAATTGAAGTATATTTGGATCGTTGATGAGACCATTAATTCTTTAGCCTGTGCTGTAGCCTAGCTCAGCTGCTAACAGAACTACTCCTAATCTAATTAGGATTATTAAGATCCAAAATGCTTCTTTTGCTGCCTCAGCTGCAGCAATATTCCGCTTTGTTGTTTATTCGGCAACAGTATCTTGCTTGGAAGATTTCCAGCTCACTGTTCCGTTATTCAAACTATATAGTACCCTTATTACGACTTATAGTCGTTTTTGTCGGTTTGGAAACTTGCGTAGTGAACCAGTCACTTCAAGTTCTCCTTCTCCATAGAGCTTAAGAAAGCATCCTTAGTTCATCTAAGATACTTAAGGATGTTCTTAACATCAATCCAGTGACCATCACTTGGATTGGCCTGATTGTGACTCCATATGCTCAAAGCATATGAGACACCAGGTCACGTACATATCTTTCAATGTACGAGTTCTCGGAGAGTGCCAACAACTTTTAGATCTATCCCAGTAGATCTTTATTCCTAGAATAAAGGTTGTCTCTCCCAAGTATTCTACGGAGAATTTTCATGAAAGCCAAGCTTTCACCGATTGTATTATGGGAATGTCATTTCCAAGAAATGATATATCATCATTATATAGGACAATCACTGTCAGTGCGCTCCCACTAACCTCCTTATATACACAAGAATCATTTTCGTTTTGAATTAAATCATATACCATTATGATTACATCAAAACGATAGTTCCAAGAACGCAATGCTTGCTTCAATCCATAAATGGATCGATTAACTTGCAAACCTTGTTTGCTCATTTGGTACGACAAAACCGTCAGGATGTTGTAAACATCCTCCAAAAGGTTTCCGTTTAAGGAAAGCGTTTTGACGTTCAGCTGCCATATTTCATAAATGAAACATGCAGCATTAGCAAGCATTATCCAAATGGATTTAATCATGGCAACGAATAAAAGGTTTCGTCGTAATCGACACAATGTTGATAACGATACCTTTTCGCTACAAGCCTAGCTTTGTACGTTGGTATGTTGCCATCCATGTATGTCTTCCTTGAAGACTCATATAGTACCAATAGGCACAATGCCTTCCGGTACAACCAGTGTCTAAATCTAAACTTGGTTGGTATACATGGAATCCATTTCGGACATCATGGCACTTTGCCATAAAAGGAGTCGATACCTTGTATCACTTCCTCATACGTAGTCAGTTTGTCTTCCTCAATAAGATTGACATCTTTATGAGGTGAGATCAGAAACCCATACCTCCCAGGTTGTTTTCTGACTCTCTCCGACTTACGCGGTTCTTGTGTATTCGAAGATTGTGGTACAGTTTCATCCTGATGAACTTTTTGTGTTCCATTAAGGAATCGGTGCCTGGAACAGTATTACTCCGATTTTCATCGAGTTTTACTTTCCTCCCACTTACCACTGCATATAGGTATTCCTCTTAGGAAAACCGCATGGAGAGCAACAATTAAATTGTTCTCTTGTGAGTTGTATAAGTACTATACTTTGGTTTCCCTAGGATAACCTACAAATTAGGCACTTATCCGATTTGGGTTTAGTTTGGTATCATCCAAACATATGCCTAGCATTCCCAAATCTTCAGGAATGAGAAAACCCGTTTCTTTCCTGTTCATATCTAATATGAAATCTGTCTAACAGATTTTCATGGAACCTTATTCAAAATAAGTTTTGCACTGTTAATGCGTATCCCTAGAAGGAAAATGGTAGCTCAGAGCGACTCATCATTAACCTTATATGTCCAACAAAGTTCGGTTTCTCTGTTCGGACACACCGTCAAATTGAGGTGTTCCGGGAGGAGTCCACTATGAAAGAATACTATACTCTTTCAAATAATCGAGAAACTTATTGCTTAAGTATTTTCATCATGGTCCAATCGTGATGTTTTAATACTTTGCCATCTTTTTTTCTACTTCGTGTCGAAACTCTTTGAATTTATCAAAAGTTTCCGATTTATGTTTCACAAGAAACACATAACCATAACGCGATGCCACATCCGTAAAGGTTACGAAGTATTCATATCCACCTCTAGCCTAGCTAGATATGGGCCCACTTACGTCACTATGAACGAGGGCTAACAGATCGGTGGCACTTGTACTTTTACCAAGTAAAAGGTGTTTTAGGCACTTTGCCTAATAAACTAGATTCGTAGACATCATTTGAATAGAATCAAATCTGTCCTAGTACCCACTCTTCGAAAGTGTGGATATACGAGTCTTGTTAATGTGTCCCAGACAACAATGCCACAAATAAGTCTCATCTGATTAATTCAGTTTGAGCTATTTGTTTGTCATGTTATACGTTTGAGATTCATTTATATTCAAAATATAAATACTGTTATTCACATCTAATGTGTTATCTCAATATCATCTTTATAAAATAAAACACTTAGTGTTCTAGAATATAAAGGTATACCCGCAACGGTTAAACTTAGATATAGAGATAATGTTTCTAGTCAAACTAGGTACATTATAACAGTTTCCTAATTTAAGTACATACCCAAAGGGTAGTTCCTAAACTTAGGTTTCTACGGTTAAAACAGCGACTCTCGTCCTTTTCCGACTCGCAGGTTGATCTCAACTGAAGTCAGTCTCCTGCTAATCAGCAGATTCTGCACATCAGTACATATTTATGTACCACATCTAGTATCAAAAATCCAATTTTGAAACAGTAGTGAACATGTTTATGACAAACATACTTGAAGCCGGAGCCTTGCCCCGCCTTCACTTCCTTCATGTCTGCCTTGTCCATACGGCAGTCACGCATCCAGTGACCCCGTTTGCCACAGTTTAGGAGACATCTTGGGATATGTCATTTGTCTTCCTAGAAGACTGTGATGATTTTCCTTTGCCCTTTTTTCCACACCCCAGAACCTTCGGCCAGCCTTGCCTTCTGGGATGTAGAAATAAGATGCGCCTTGACCTTCTTGTCCTTTTGCAAACTCTGGCTTTGTCTCATTGAGCATATCCATTAACTCTCCAAGAGTTTTGCTATTGCACTAGTACTTCTAAGATCTAAGTACCTATATCTAGAAATCCTCAATTTCAATATCATACTTTAAGGATCTATCCTTAGTTCTACGAAGAATCTAATTAATCAATTAAGGAGTCTTTGCGGCAAGCATAACAGATTGAGCACTAAAGTTATCATCACCATGAGTCTTCCAAAACTCATGCTCCACTATTTGCTCAACTCCGGGCTTAGGCCCGAGATGTCATTCTATCAAATAGAATAACTTCTCAGTTCCCAGACTATCCTGAGGTTCTATTCCCAATCTGAAAATTAGCCGTTTAAAGACATTTTCACCCAAGATTATGTTCTAAACGCTAATCTTTCAGTTATCTTGATTCAATAGTCCAACTATCCAATCAACGATTTCGGGTACAATTGATTATAATGATTACTATAGTCTAACTATATAATCAACTATAATTTGATTGGTTAAATTCAAATATATTGATTACTATAATCCAATTATATAATCAACTATAAATGAAGTAGTTTGAATACAGTCCAACTGTTTAATTTAAACACAATTAAATATTAGTCCAACTAATATATTATTAATAAATAATGACGAAAATGAAATGAGCGCGTATTGGCAAGTATCTAAACGAAATTGCAAATTTAATACTTGCCTCCCACTATTTTTCGGCGAGCCTCTAACCCTCTGTTGAGTACTCGGGAAACCTAGTTTCCTAGTGGGCTAGGATCCCGTTAAATAACACACAACCTTGACTTTGGCCAACAAGCTGTATGATATTTAACTAGGTAGATCTCTAAGATCAATTGGATCTCATCCAATTCCTAGATCCAGTAGGTGGACATCCAAGTCCGAAACATATATCTAATATATGCCAATATATCCAATATATTCCCTAACCTTTTTCCTCTGAATCAACTAAGCCTTGGCTTTGGCACAACAAGCTTAATGATTCCAGTTAAGGGGACCCATTGACTTTGGAAAGCTTCGTAATCGATGTCGATGGACAAGAAGTGATCTTGACTTTGGCCAACAAATCACAACTTGGACAAGACATGCGATATGGAACAAAGCCTTCATGATTCAAACACATCCGCGATGGACAAAGGTCTTGACTTTGGCCAACAAACCATGCCAATCTTGGATCTTGAGAATGAATCATTCAATGGAAGGAAAACGCTTAATATTTGTTGAGGGTTTTTTCGCGTAATTGGCAACCAATTAATTATCTTTGATTAGGTCTCATCATACACCCTTAAACATGCATTCTAAAAGCATAATAAGGCGCGATAAATAAATTAATAATGATATGCGGATGGATATTTAAAACATTTTGTTCCTAGAACAAATCTCTCCTTTCTCCTCTTCCGCTAGCACAAATCTTACTTCTACCCAATTACATAACACTTCTAAAGAAACCTCATTTACATTGAGGGGAATAGGTGAGAAGAGAAATACAAAGAGTCAAGAGGTAATAGGCTGGACACGCAGGTCCAATTTAATAAATTCTAAATTTATTACAACAATTTCCAAAATTGCCCTCACCCATCTAATATCCATCCGATATACATTATTCATACATCACATCCATGTATTCACACAAAGCATGTTATCAATCAATCTAATCCAATTAATTAATCTTTGATTAATGACCATCCAATGTTCAAACAACGATTTGATTTGCGCGAGTCCAACTCGTTTAAGAATAAGTACTCAAAGTACGAATTCTTGAATTATATCAAACTACAATATTAAATCCAATTTAATTTGTATTCAATACTAATTCTTTAGTTAATTCCAAATTAAATAATTACACTTTTAATGTGCCTTTACGACTTAGATTCTAAATCTAATCATAACAGGTCTCAAAGCCCAATTAACATCCAATGTCAATTTAATTAAAGTCCAATGAGCTTTAATTAATTTCTAAGGCATGGACTTTGGCAACCAAAGCCCAATAAGGAATCACCCTTTTCCAAAAATCAATTTAGGCCCATTAGGCCCAATTAAATTTTTAAGGCCCATAATCATATTTGGACTTTATGGAAATGGTTTTAGGCCCAATTGGATCCAACCAATTATCCTAAACCAAACTTGGCCCAACCAAGCCCATTAAGCCCAAATACAACTTTATTAGCCCAATTCCAAATTAAGCCCAATTAATTAAATTCCAATTCCAATTTCATAATTTAATTAATTAAAGTGTATTAGCCATAATTAATTAGTTAAATAATATTTCCAAAACACCAATTACACTAATTAATCATGCTTTAATTAACCAACTTATGTCCAACACAATTGAAGCAAATCAATCTCAACATGCTCTTAAGCTCTCGGCAATAGGGGACTTTTTATATCAATTTTGATTTCAATCCAATTAAATCACAAACTAATATATCTCATGCATTTTAAACATATCCAATTGTCTAAAATTCAAAATCACCAAGCTAAGGTTCCAAGTCTCATTCGGCCAAGCCTCAAATTTGGGAAAATTAATCCAATTTTTTTTTCTTCAAATTGATCATGCACAACTCAAAGTTAACATATTATAAGCATGCTCAAACAAACAATTTGAATAAAACATGCTCAAATCAAAAAACCCAAATTAAAGTTTAGAACCCTAAATTCAATTTCATTGCTATAACCGCTCTGATACCATTGTTGGGTTTTCTAGGTCAAACCAAGATCAATTAAGCAATGAAACATGTGAATACAACAAAGTAAGATGGCAGAAATACTCACTTTGATCGGATTTTGGATGTGTTGAACACAAAAAATTTCCTCCATGGAATTCGGCCAAGCTCCTTGGTGTGATCTTCAATCCAAGCTCCAAGCTTTGTTGTTGATTCCATGCTCAATGATTGGTTTCCCTATCACACCTTTGAATGATCTCTTTATGTGCTAGCATTGGAAAATTTTGCAACAAATTTTTCCCTTTCTCTCTTCTTGTGTGACTCTCGGCCAAGCCAAGAGAAGAGAGAAAATTTTACTTTGGGCGTGAATGAGGAAGAGATAGAGAGAGAAGGAAAGTTTGTTATTTGATTTCAAAAACCAAAATAAAAGATATGCCAAATGGTATATGTCTTTCAACAACTTTAGAAAATGTGTTTTACAAGTTATCTAACACATCATCCCCCACTTCACTTAAATCCATCACCAAAAATGATGATAAAATACAATGATGTGACATGTGATGTGACTTGTGGGCCCCACTTGATTCAAAATCCGAGTGGGCCCGCAACACATCCCGGGCTCGGGTTCGCTAATTCTGAATTAACGAATTTTCCGGTTGCGACGTAATTAAATCAAATTTAATTAAATAATTATGCCTAGCAAAATTACTATTCAACGCTAAAATTATATTCTAAATTAACTCGTTCGCCCGAATTAAAATCCAATTTTAATTCCGTATCGAAATCTAATTTCGTTTAATATATCGAATATATTATTTTATCGATTAATTCCAAATTAATCGTTCTCTCTCTTTAAATGAATTTTATCCCAGATCAAATTTCTTCGTAATTAATCCTAGATTAATTTTCTCTCTCTACTAATTAATCCCAGATTAATTATGTGCGAGTCATACGTCATCGGTGAATCTTCGGGAAGCGACCCATGAGATCCCTGGATATGTTGGCAGTAAATCCGGTCGTCGGACTATCCGAACACTTACGTACCTAGTACTACGTTTTTACCGATTTACAAGACATTGACATGGTTGGCTTCTAGCAAAGCACCGTGCCTACCCAATTCTCCAGAAATATTCTTAAAGGAATATATAATCTATGTCAGGCGTAGTATACATAGTATTGCGTATTACGATCCAGTATCGGATGTCACATGCTAGGCCTAGGGCTGAAATTGTGTCTGCCCGTACGAAGCATATATCGGATCTCTGGTAACTAGTCTCTATAATCGGATAAACATGACCTAGTCATATTATCCCGATAGCTGCAGCATACAGAGTACCAGTTCCTATCCTACGTGACCATCATCTCCATATGACTGAAGTGATACTTCCATCTTGACATCACACCACAATACACTACGATTCTCAATATACCCAGAAGAGGCGTACACTAACACCGAAAAACCAAGAACAAAAACCCGGACTAAACCAAAGTATATTGATTATCACAAGTATTAGCGATGCAAGTCTCAGGTTAAGACCAAATACACCTACCCTGATTCGGACTTCCATAGACATATAGTCATACTACCAATGGAATTCCGAGGGGTCTATCCAGAGCGAAGCTGTTTCCGTACCATCGGTAAACACAACCTCCTATCACACTTGCATAAGTATCCAATACTTAAATATATGAGAACTATGTCGTTATGCTCACACAATGACAAGTGCAATACTAGTCTATTCCGCATTATCGATGTCCAATCTCGATAATACTACGACTAGGGATGTTTTAATGGTTAAACCTTAGTGGATTAATATTGTCTCATATCTTATTAATCCGGAACTAATCATATGGACTTTTATCATTTATATATCCCGGTAATCCAATTACAAATGATAAAAGAGTAATTTCCTTTGTCACATAGTTAATTTGTACAACAACACCATGTTCTGTACAAATAGTGATGTTATGGGTCATAATTGTCCAACATTTGATAGTTATTCACTTAAACTTGCTAAAATTCTCAATAATAATTAAGTATAAAATTTGCCTCCCATTGTAAAGTATAGACCCAAAGGGCTTAAAACCGTATTGGCAGGACTAAGGCTTATACCAGACTGACCAATACCAATTTATCCCTAAATCGTACTATTGATAATGGTTTGACTTTTCTGAGTCATAAGACGCAGCGACCCTTAGGCGGGTCTTATAACTTAGTGGCAAAGATTGGGTGTCCACAAGGACTAGCATAAGTTATGGCATGTTTGATTGCCCAACCCAATGATCAAAGAATTGTGATTTATATCATAAATTGGTTGGGAACCTACCTAATATCATATTTTATAAAAACGACCGGCCCTAGTCGGAGTTATGAGATAATGATAATGGGATCCTTGCCCACAAAATCCATCATATTGGGTTGATGCGATTTGTTTAAAATTTTAAAACAATTGAGTGGGAGCAACTTCATAATATTAAAAGCCCATGTTATTATGAAACATTATTGAAAACATATTCCTAATTTTAACATTTTCTCTTAACAGGTGGGTTAAAATATTTCATAAACATTCAAATGGTAAATAGAGTATCACTTCGTTCCATCCTCCTTGATGAGCATAAGCTCAAAGGGGACAACTACAATGACTGGTTTAGAAACCTTAAAATTGTCTTACGACAAGAAAAGATTTTCTATGTTCTTGAAACCATTTCCCTCTGAACCCGCAGAAGATGCTGACCAAGATACATTTGATGCTTGGAAGAAACACGTCGATGATGATAAGCAAGCAGTTTTCATAATGCTTGGCTTTATGTCGGACGAACTTCAGAAAGCTCACGATGATATGGATGCTCAAACCATCATTTTTCACTTGAAAGAGTTGTATGCAACTTCCGTTCATACCGTGAGATTCCAAGTGTCATGTGTCTTATTCCAAACAAGATATAATGAAGGATCTGTTAGTGGACATGTGTTTAAGATGATTCGCCACATTGAAAAATTGGCCAACCTCGGGTTCATCATGGATTATGAGATAGGTCACGATCTAATTCTTCAGTCCTTAGCAAAAGAATTCTCTAAATTTATTATGCAGTTTCATCTGTTTGATAAAGAAGCTATTTTAGCAGAATTGCACAATCTGATAAAGCAAGCAGATAAGGACTTGAAACCGGAGCTTAAAACCTCCGTCATGCTTACGGGTACGGACCTGAAGCCACGAGCCCAAAGAAAAATAAGGGCAATGCCAAGGCTCCAGATCACCTAAAGCCCAATGGTAAGTGGAGAAGAAAAAGGGAAAGGGAAATGTTTCTTTGTGGAAAGAATGGTCATTGGAACAAAGACTGCAAATCCTTGAAAGCCAAGGAAGCTAGGGAAGCCCAAGAGGCCAAGAAGCCCAATGCTTCAGGTATGTTTTATATGATTGAACTATATTCTCAACCCTCTGAACCTTCTACTTGGGTGCTTGACACCGGTTGTGGGACTCACTTGTGTAACAATGTGCAGGGCCTAAGAAACAGTAGGAGACTCCGTCATGAGGAGGTTGACTTACGTATTGGTAATGGAGCAAAACTGGCTGCATTGTGCGTGGGGACTTATTCATTAGTTTTGCCGAATGGTTTAGTTTTAGACTTAGAAGATTGTGTTTATGTACCCTCTCTAGTAAAGAACATCATTTCAATTTCTTCTTTATGTAATAAAGGCTTTTCATGCCTAATAAGTTTGTAATGAATGTTCTATTTATTTCAATGAAATAAAATATGGAGATGGTATTTTGAATAATGGTATCTATGTCTTACAAACTACACAAAGAATGTTCAACCTCTAATATATACAACGTTAACTCGAATAATCTCAAGCTCAATGAATCACTTCTATGGCTCGGTCGCTTAGGTCATATCAATGAAACAATTAACTAAGCTACATAAGGATGGGGTAATTCAAACCCTTCAAATATAAACCTTATGGAACTTGTGAGTCTTGTTTACTTGGTAAAATGACCAAATTACCAATCCAAAGGTAAAGGACAGAGTGCAGCGTGCAGAACATTAAAACTCATACACTCTGACGTATGTGGACCAATGTCAGTCACCACTAGAGGTGGATTCTCCTACTTCATTACCTTTATCGATGATCATTCGTGATATGGGTATGTGTACCTTATGTGGTACAAATCTGAAGCCTTTGAGAAATTCAAAGACTTCAAGGCTGAAGTAGAAAACCAGCATAATAAAAGTATTAAGTCATTAAGGTCTGACCGAGGTGGTGAATACTTAAGCAACAAATTTCAAGATTACTTGAGAGAAAATGGCATTGTTTCCCAGTGGACTCCTCCGGGAACTCCACAACATAATGGGGTCTCCGAAAGGAGAAATCGGACATTATTAGATATGGTCCGATCAATGATGCCAGGCACGGATCTACCTCTTTCATTTTGGGTTATTGCTTTAAAAACTGCAACACTACTACTAAACCAAGTTCCTTCCAAGACTATTAGTCAAATATCATATGAGTTATGGTCTGGGAAACGTCCTAGTCTTAGTTATCTAAGAGTTTGGGGTTGTGACGCATATATCAAGCTCACATAAACTAACAAATTGGATGATATGGCAGTTAAATGTAAGTTTGTAAGATATGCCTTGAACTCAAGAGCATACATGTTCTACGTCCCAAATGAACAAAGAACATTTGTCTCACGAAATGCTAAATTTCTAGAGAATGAATTCATTCTCAAGAAATATAGTAGGAGTAGACTTGACCTCGAAAAGGTATGAGAAGAACAAACTAACATAGAACTAAACCCCAGGCCCCTCAAAAGGGCAACGATAGAACAACCACAAGGTTATAAACTCAGAAGGTCTGGTAGGGAAGACATGAGCCTGGAAGATATGGTTTCCATATTGATAAGGAACATGATCAGGTCATTGATAATGACGATCCCACCAATTATGACGAAGCAATGCGTGACATTGATTCAGTCAAGTGGCTTGAGGCCATGAAATCTGAAATAGACTCTATGTATCAGAATCAAGTCTGTGACTTGGTAGATGCACCTGAAAGAGATAAACACATAGGCTGCAAGTGGATTTACAAGCGTAAAACTGATGCAGAAGGCAACATCCAAACCTATAAGGCTAGGTTAGTGGCGAAAGGTTATAGACCAAATCCAAGGAATAGAATATGACGAAAACCTTCTCGCCTGTTGCAATGATAAAGTCTATTCGAATTTTACTGGCACTAGCTGCACACTTTGATTATGAGATTTGGGCAGATGGATGTCAAAACAACTTTCTTAATGGGAGCCTCGTAGAGGAAGTCTATATGGCATAACCTGAGGGGTTTGCATCTAAGGATGATCATAATAAAGTATGCAAGCTTAAACGATCCATTTATGGACTCAAGCAAGCCTCCAGAAGTTGGAATATATGATTTGATGAGATAATCAAAGAATTTGACTTCATCAAAAATGTAGACGAGCCTTGTGTTTACAGGAAAAGTAATGGGAGTGCTGTTGTATTTCTTGTATTATATGTCGATGACATATTAATCATCGGGAATGATAATCCCATGATGCAAGCACCAAGCAATGGTTATCTCAGAATTTCTCCATGAAAGATTTGGGAGAAGCATCCTACATCCTCGGCAATAAGATCTACCGTAATAGATCTAAGAGGTTGTTAGGACTTTCTCAATCTACGTACATAGATAAAGTTTTGAAAAGATTCAAAATGGAAGATTCCAAAAGAGGTAATTTACCTACTTGTCATGGAATCAATTATCTAAGGAGCAATGTCCACATACTCCTTCAGATAGAAAGCGTATGAGTAGGATCCCTTATGCTTCAGCAATAGGATCGATCATGTACACCATGCTATGTACAAGACCTGATGTCTCTTATGCTCTTAGCATAACGAGCAGGTATCAGAAAAATCTTGGTGAGCAACACTAGGCAGCTGTCAAAACAATCCTCAAGTATCTGAGAAGAACTAAGGATGTGTTTTTGACATACCGAGATTGTTCTGAGATAAAATTCATTGGTTACTGTGATGCGAGCTTTCAGTCCGATATGGATGACAGCAGATCGTAAACAGGATATATGTTTACTTTGAATGGCGATGCTGTCAGTTGGTAAAACTCAAAAACAAGTCAACTAATGCGGACTCCAACACTGAAGCCGAGAGTATATTGCCGCATCTGAGGCTGCTAAAGAACCATTCTAGATAAATAAGTTCATCACGGAGCTGGAAGTGCTTCTCACGATAAAGAATGGCATCAAAATGTAATATGACAACACGGGCGCCATTGTTCAATCAAAGGAACCAAGGTCCCACCAGAAATCCAAGCATGTACTTAGGTGATTTCTTCTTATCAGAGAGATTGTTGAGAGAAAATAAGTTATTATAGAGAAAATACCCACAGAAGATAATCTTGTAGATTCTCTCACTAAAGGGCTGACTCAACAAAAGCATGATAGGCACACCCGAGAGTAAGGTGTCCAGATTCATACTAGTTGGCTATAGTGCAAGTGGGAGATTTTTAGGGATATGCCCTATACCCAACTTGTGGATGGGCTATATGTACATGTATTTGTAATATTTTTCATTAATTAATAAAATGGCAATCTTTATTATACGTGTCTTACATAAATCATCAAACACTGTAATAAAGCCCTTGGAGTAATAAGATGATGGCTTCCACGCTTATGAGAATCATTGCTCTTAATGCTCCTAGTCATAGTTTTATTAATAATCTGGGCGTTCACAAAGCGGAGAGACTAGCATGATGATATGATCCGCCCTTAAGTGGGGTAGCCAATCTCATAGGCTACTAGCGGAGATCCGTACGCTTGGTGTATCACATGGATGCATGAGTTGTTCGTGTCCATCGAACTGACCGCCGAAAGTTTTCATATGGAGTGTTTATCCCATGTGTCTGTGAGAACTTTCATGTATCGATTATATGACTAGTCCTTAGACTTGAGGTCTTTACAATCTTATGTATGGATCAAATAACTTTGACATTCTCCTTCCCCGGTTCAAAAGATCCGGTCATAAGGGTATGATTAGGTCATTTGTTGAAACACATGAAGTTTGTAAAGAAACAACAGAGAATCACCACTCTCTCAGATAATATTTTCTTATAAGAGTAGTATTTCAATTCGCGGGTTGATATGTGTGATCAGTGCTTGAGACTGTGGCCACAGCGGAAGAATCATGTGAGATTCTTGGGTTAGCACGATTCATGGCACTGTCAACATTATACCTTTGACCATATGGGTAGACACTTTCCGTACCCTAGGTCAATAGGTGGGGATACAGTGAGACAATGGACCGTATCATATGTACATCGCATACAGAATGGGTATATAAATCTTTCCTTCTCATTTGGGGGCCTATGCATGTTGCTAGATGTCAACCTTGGTCATTGACATCGAACGACCAACTTGAGGGGAACCAAAAAGGTCACACACAACAAAGTCAAAATCAATGGTTAATAATGCACAATACAAATATAACAGCATATATGATTGTTGTAGGAATTGTTCATAAATGGTTCAAAGTGTTTAATTATTGAACAGATCATTTATAAGTTTCCATAGTGGCTTAGGGATTGGTGAATGACGATGGGGGCACTTTGGGAATTGGAATAAATAAAAAAATACTATTCATGTGAATAGTAAAAAAAAATTTTGTTATTTATTTTGAATTCCAATTTGGCCCAAACTCTTATTAGGGTTTCATAATCTCATTAAAACACTAAATTAAGATCTAATGGCAAAGATTAAATTAGCTTTTGTCCCACATCGGATTCTTAATTAATTTTGTTCTCTTTGGAGCACTATATAAACCCAAAGAATTCTTCACAAATTTGCTACACCAAACCTTTCATATCTTGGGTTTATATAAGTGAGCAACTCTAAAGTTTAAGAGTAAGCCACTTATTTTGAGGATCCTTAATTCTAATTGACTAGAGGGACCTCGAGTTAAAAGTTTTGAGGTATTTGCCTAGGCTAGCACCAAGGGAAAATTCCCGAGCACTCAAGACGTAGTCTTGCCGTTGTGTTTTGGCTTTGGTGTGTGCATCTTTGGAGGCCACACACTTGGGTGGCTCTTTGGAACGTGGAAGAGCTTGCTGAGTTCGAGAAAAGCTTGTAGATTGGAAGGATGACTGGAGGAGTCTACGGTTCAAGTAAGTTTTTTCTTTATTTATTTTATTTAGAGTTCTTATGATAGTTAGCATGTTTAGGTTTATGTTCTTTGCATGTTTTATGAGTTTTATGCTTAGAATATATAGTAACGTGCCTAGACTTGTAGAATAATCAAACAAATGGGTCTTGGACAAAGGAAAGCGACACAATAATTTTAATTTTCCGCTGCGCACCTCGCAGCCGCTTCCCAACATATGATCTCATCAAAACGTTGGTTCCAAGAACGCAATGCTTTCTTCAATCCATAAATGGATTGATTTAACTTGCAAGCATTGTTTGCATGTTTTGGCACGACAAAACCGCTAGGATGTTGCATACAAACATCCTCCAAAAGGTTTCCGTTAAAGAAAGCAGTTTTGGAGTTCAGCTGTCATATTTCGTAAATGAAATATGCAGCAATACCAAGCATTATCCGAATGGATTTAATCATGGCAACAGGTGAAATATTTTCGTCGTAATCGACACTATGTCGTTGACGATACCCTTTTTGTACAAGCCTAGCTGCGTACATTTGTATGTTGGCCATCCATGTCTGTCTTCCTTGAAGACCATTTGCAACCAATAGGTTTAACGCCTTCTGGTGTAGCAACCAGTATCCAAACATGGTTCGTATACATGGAATCCATTTTGGACTTCATGGCACTTTGCCATAAAAAGAGTCGATACCTTGTATCACTTCCTCATACGTAGTCGGTCCATCTTTCTCAACAAGATTAATATCTACATGAGTTGAGATCAGAAATCCATACCTCTTAGGTTGTTTTCCGACTCTTTCCAATCTACGTGGTTCTGATGTATTAGAAGATTGTGTGACAGTTTCATCCCTGATGAATTGTTCATGTTCTGTAAGGGATCAGTGTCTGGAATAGTATCATTCCGATTTTCATCGAGTTCTACTTTCCTCTCACTTACCACTGCATTTAGGAATTCCTTTTCGGAGGAAAACTGCATGGAGATCAACAAATACATTGTTCTATTGTGATTTGTATAAGTACTATACTTTGGTTTCCCTAGGATAACCTACAAATAAGCACTTATCCGATTTGGGTTCTAGTTTGGTATCATCCAAACTTTTAGAGTATGCCCAGCATTCCCAAATCTTCAGGAATGAGAAACCTGGTTTCTTTCCTATCCGTATTTCATATGGAACCTTATTCAAAATAAGTATTGCACTGTTTAATGCGTATCCTCAGAAGGAAATTGGTAGATCAGAGCGACTCATCATTAACCATACTGTGTCCAACAAAGTTTGATTTCTCCATTCGGACACTCCGCTCAATTGAGGTGTTCCGGGAGGAGTCCACTGTGAAAGAATATTATACTCTTTCAAGTAATCTTGAAACTTATTACTTAAGTATTCTTCACCACGGTTCTACCACAATGTTTTAATACTTTTGCCGGTCTGTCTTTCAACTTCATGTCGAAACACTTTGAATTACTCAAAAGTTTCTGACTTGTGTTTCATAAGATACACATATCGTAACGCGATGCCATATCCGTAAAGGTTACTAAGTATTCATATCCACTTCTACTTCTAGCCTAGTTAGATATGGGCCCACTTACGTCACTATGAACGAGGGCTAACTGATCGGTGGCTCGTGCACATTTACCATGTAAAAGGTGTTTTAGGCAATTTACCTAACAAACAAGATTCGTAGACATCATTTGAATTAGGATCAAATCCGTCCTAGTATCCACTCTTCGAAAGTGTGGATATACGAGTCTTGTTAATGTGTCCCAGCACCACAATGCCACAAATAAGTCTCATATGATTTACTCAGTTTGAGCCTTTTTGTGTCATGTTATATGTTTGAGATTCATTTATATTCGAAATATAAATACTGTTATTCACATCTAATGTGTATATCTCAATATCATCTTTATAGACAAAAAACCCGGTGTTTCGGAATACAAGGTATACACGTAACGGGTTGTACTAGATATAGAGATAATATTTCTAGTCAAACTAGGTACATTATAACAGTCTTCTAATTTAAGTACATTCCCCAAGGGCAGTTCGAAAACATAGGTTCCTATGGCCAAAACAGCGACTCTCGTCCTGTTTCCGACTTGTAAGTCGATCTCATCTGAAGCCAGTTGTGGGACACAGAAACTGGACGACGCATGCTGTCCCGGACACGCATGCTAGCCCGGTTGGGAGTTTCTAGAAAGGTAGTGAGTGAAGGAAAACACCAAACCATTACCTAGCCTCAAAATGCCTTTGGTTAAACCCTCATTTTATCCACTATAGACACGGTCAATTAAAACATAATCCAAACATTACAAGACAATTTTCGGGGCCGATTCTCTATCCCCAGTGGAGTCGCCAGACTGTGGGACACAGAACTGGACGACGCATGCTGTCCCGGGCTCGCGGCCCGGTTGGGAGTATGTATTGAGTAGCCCGCCAGGGACTAAACCGGAGAATAATGGAGTCGCCACCCGGTGTGAACCGGGAAAATGAGATTTAAGGCCGCACTCACCCCTCGCAAGGGAAGACCTCAAACGTGGGTTCGGAATGGTCCCTTACTTATGTCACTTGTAATGAAAGGATTTGTGTAATAATCTAATCAAGCTTAAGTAACACTTATTTCCAAGAATATCATGCTTCTAAATTCACATGCACAAAAATAAAACTTACACCTAAATTTGCATATATTTCACATCTAAGATTGCATGCTTGAAAGTACATCAAAGTAGCAACGAACATACAACTTCATTGGCATATTGTATTCATGGAAACACAACCACACACTAACCACAAAAGCACACATAAAGGCGAATCAAATAATGGCGAACATGTGATTTTATAGACACATCATAAACAAATAGCCATTACATGTCCATGCACAAATAAAAGAGTCAACTAAGTACATAATGCAAAAAAAACACTTAAGGATGCAATTAGGCATTAAAGTGAGCATGCTATGACGTGGTGCAAAAGAAGATAACTAATATGGACACAAGCACATATGTGAGTACTTTTCCAAGTGGTACGTGGAATTTTATCCCAAGTACAGACCGCACTACCGTCCATTAGGAATCGGCTACGAAATTTATGTCTGGGTTTCCATCCGATATACCACAAGAAATAATACTTAAATGCTATCATGACATGGATATATGAACTTTAATACGTTAAGCCAAGACTAAGGGATAAATGATGCAATCAATATATGAAAGACGCGACAAATATCATGGTAAAGGTAGCCTTTTAGGCTTTTCTTCCCCCAAATGGA
This sequence comes from Zanthoxylum bungeanum, assembly GCA_019454045.1. Classification (NCBI taxonomy): domain Eukaryota; kingdom Viridiplantae; phylum Streptophyta; class Magnoliopsida; order Sapindales; family Rutaceae; genus Zanthoxylum; species Zanthoxylum bungeanum. The sequence continues at coordinate 23,786 of SKCR01006310.1, forward strand.
GAACCCTTTTTTGTCCAACACAATGAGCCTATGCGCTTTTCATTACAATGCGTACAATGATAAAGATAACTATAAGAATTTTAGTATGTCCGATTGAACATATCTTGCATTCAACCGAACACACATCAACCGGCGAGGCAAAGCCTCGTGGCAAAGGATTTTAACCCCTCCAAATAGGGGACCTTTCATTGCACTTACTAAGCCCATGCACTCGATTGCATCATGCATACAAAGATATAAAAAACAATAATATCAAACTTAGTATGTCCGATTGAACGTATTTTGCATTCAACCAACACACATCAACCGGTGTGGCAAAGCATCGTGGTAAAGGATTTTAACCCCTCCAAATAGGGGACCTTTCATCGCACTTACTAAGCCCATGCGCTCGATTGCATCATGCATACAAAGAATTAAAAATAATATATCAAACTTAATATGTCTGATTGAACATATTTTGCATTCAACCGAACACACATCAATCGGTGCGGCAAAGCATCGTGGTAAAGGGTTTTAACCCCTCCAAATAGGGGACCTTTAATCCGACTTACTAAGCCCGCTCGATTGCATCATGCATGCATACAAATAACATGCGGAATTCAAATGACGAAAAATAAATAAATCAAAGCAATATAAAACAAAAGAAAGTGTCGTTTACTCAAGCGGTACGTGGAGTTGTATCCCGAGTACAGATCATACTACCGTCCATTCGGAATCGGCTATGAAATTTATGTCCGGGTTTCCATCCGATATACTGCGAGAGTTGACACATCTTTCATTTTATTCCAAAGCCACAACATACAATATCTCATAATCCATGCATTTTTATCTACTTAAGGGCCACAACATGCATTTCAACATAACAATCATGTGAACAATGCTCAATAAATAATACAAATAAAACAGAAAACGAATGTGGAAAATACCCTCAGGTCTAACCTTTTATGTCGACTTTCGAACTCGCGTTTCACGGCCGTCGGAAGGGCTATCACACCGTAACTTTTCTAGTTCACTGGTTTGCGTTTTACCTCGTTGTTTCACTGCTCAAGCTACTATTTTGACTGCCGTTTTGCTTGTTGTTTCCTTGCGGTTTTCTGGTCACTATTTTGGGTTAATTCGGGGACTGTTTTGGGTAGTTTTTGGGGACTGTTTCGGGTTTAAAATTCTGACCAAAACCGATCAGGTCAGTGGGCTGATTTGCGGCAGTAAAGGTGCAGTGCAGTTGACCGGCGTAAACACACACGTATAACGCAAGCGCACGTATCGTTCAAGTAGTATAAAAATATCGATCCCACGA